>JAOXXN010000120.1:22081945-22104923 GCA_026770055.1 Myrmophylax atrothorax
GTGCTTGACTCCAAACTGGGAGGGGCTGCAAGCAAATTAGAAGACAAGAGTGGTACTGAAAATGATCTGGACAAGTAGGAAAAAAACACTGAAAAAAATTGAAGGCAGTTCTGTGAAGACAAGTGCAAAGTATCATGATTTTTATGATACAGATAATCAACTGCAGAGTCGAAGATAGGGTGTGCCTCACTTAGCAGTACTTTCATTGGATCTAGCATTCTGGTGTAAGGAGGAGGGAGAAAAAGAGTAAACTGTACAGGGTATAGTATAGATTATACTGTTTTGAACATAAGCTTAACACAGGTTTCAATATTATCTTCAGGTGTGTGTACCAGACTGAGCTTTAGAGAGGAAAAGTTTACTTTGAGGAAAGGAAATAGGAATGAGTAGGTTACAAGACAAGATCTTTGAGAAACAATTACAAACCTCAGGTTGCTTTGGTTGAACAGGTTAATTTACAGCTGCTCTACTGAAACCATCAGAACTACTTCCTGTCAGCTGACTCATGAAGACCATGAGACTGCTCTGATCTTGCCCCACTTGTAAGAGCCTTTGCTTTCAGCTTAAACTGCTTTATGTACCTTCCTTCACAGCTGTGGCAGGCAAAGAACAGCGGAGTTATCCAAGGTGAGTTGATGGATGACATAAACACATGACCTGAGATAAATTTACTTTGTGATTTGTTTGTGGTTTTCTCCCCAATGGATCCACCTTGAGAAGAGGCATAGTAAAGTTTTCAAATGTTAAAGATGACTGGAAAGAGGAAGAGAACACATTGTATTCATTGTGTGTAAGAGAAAAGGAAAGGGTGCCAACTACAGCATGTAAATTGTAGGTTAAGCATTAAGAATTCATTTGCTAACTGAAAGGATTGTTAAGCACTGCAGTGGCTTTCCTGGGAAGGCTGTGCAGTCCCCATCAGTGGTGATGGTGAAGAGCACAGTGGGAAAATAATAATTTTTTTGCTGTAGTTGATCTTGTCATGAGGAGTTTTTTTCTGAAGTCTTCACTAAAAGGAGCTAAACTTTTCTTGTTTGCCTGTCCTCATACACCCCCCCCCAAACCAGCTTACTTTTAATTGTTTTAGATCAGTGAAAGTGAAAACTTAAATAGTAAAAGTTCTACAATAAAAATTATAATGCCTGCCCTAAACCAGAAAATGGCTACTGGCATCTGATCACACATGGGTTCTGTTGAATTAAATGCCCTGACAGTAAAGGCCAGATGCAAGCTATCCCAACTTTTATAGCTTTATTAAAAGGACTTTCTGAAGTAACAGTATTGTTCTGTTTTGCTTTTAAATGTAAGTTTAACTCTCTGCTACACACAGAGCAATGTAGTAGACCCTCCTGCAAAACTAGTCATATATTACTGTTTTGCTGTTGATATTTTTTTTCAATGCCTTTGGGAAAAAAAACACATAGTTTCCTTCATGTTTATTTTACCAGAGTAATTTTAAAAAAGACATTTAGTCAGTCACTGTTGTATTCTGGCAAAAAGACAGCTGGATAAAATGATAGCAGATAATAAGAAACTCACATTTATCATACTGACTGATTTTTCAAAACATTCAGCTGCACGGAAACTAAGTACTATCAATCTTTGCCTGGTATATAAATCTTCCTGAGAACATACCCTACAAGAGCAATTTCAAATGGAATCTGCTAATTTCTCTTTCCTACCACCTGAATGCTTTTATTGCCATGACAACTAACAAGTTTTAACTCTGGTCAAGGTTGAATAGGGAAAAACAATGTTTTGTAACCAACTGATGTGCTTCCAAAATTACAGGAAAGGGGTGGTTTTTTCATCTTGTTGATGGTGCATATTCAGTAGATAATTTTTAGCAATGCTGCTAGTTAATGAAAGAATGAATATCCACTAATTAAAGATATGTCAGAATGAGTAATTATTTATGAGTAATTTTTAAGGTTTATTATGAGAAACATTTTTTTACCAGTGAAAAACCTGTGTCTGGTTAGAGAAACTAAAGTGGAAAGCAGTGGCTCAATCTCATTCAAGATGGCACATGCAGCTCAAAGAATTGGGGAGTTTGGACTGGCTGTAAGTCAAGGTGGGCAACTGGCAACTGATTTAATGCCATCAAAACTGTTATCCCTAGACCATGTCCTTGCTCAAGTGCTTATACATGCAGTAAAACTGGTATTGTGGAAACCTCACACCTTAACTTGTTTTTAAACCAAGGGTGTCTTGATTTCCTTTCTAGAAAATTCAATTTCTCCTGGGCTGGGCTGAAGACCCAGTTTTGAATGAAGTATTCTTACAATTGGACATGAGGGCCCACCTGATGGTCAGGCTATTAATTTGTTGATCACACTCCTTGGCATTCCTCTTCCCTGGCTGTGGTATTCCCTGCCCTTTCCCCAATATTTAACATGTAGCTGCAAGATAAATGTGTTTCTAGTTTAGGGGCATTGTTCTTTTCTCAGAAAAGAACCCTGAACACCTATCTTGTGTTTCAGATGTCGATTCCACTAGACAGCTGAATTTATGAAGTTTGTTGAGTGCTAGGCCTCAAATCTTTATCTTCTGCCATTGAAACTAATAGGTATGAAGTCCTTTGTTTATTCTGTATAACTAGTTGTGAAGAATAGCAATTAAAACTGTAACTGAAGAGTTGTCTTTGTTTTAGGACACATGGGAGTAGCAAAAAAAAAATTATTACTTATTAGGTTCTTTGGAAATCCTTACCCTATGAGAGGTGGGGAAGAAAATCCTGCAAAATGTTAGATGGAAAAGCTTATTGATTCCTAAAAAACACATGGTATGTTAGTTCTCATCTGTCTCTCAACCCTCTGCTCTCTGTCAAGCAGAATGCTTAGAAATAATTTTCATTTGCAGCTAAGAAGCCAAAGGACTGCTGAGTATGGGATGGCAGATGAATTGTCTGTCTCCTTAACAGAAATTCTTGGGTTGGCAGAGCTTGCAGGGTCCATAGGAGAAATTCAGTGAAACATAAATTGTAACAAGCTTGAAATCACATGTGAACTACTATTGAACCAGAACAAGAGAGACTGCAGACAAGATGTATAGAATCTGAAATCTGCACTATCTGAATTTGTCACCCAAATTAACTACCTGTGTGTCTCTGGACTCTCAGCAAGAAGAAATTATTGTAGCTGCTATACTTAAATCACAGCTGCTTAAAATACTGTGACCTTGCAAAGGAAAGGAAGGTAATGTTTTTAACCCAAGCAACAGACTTGCTTAGAAATCCAAGTCAGAAGTGACTTGTGCCTTGCAAAGGTGCACAGAGCTTTCCTGGAGAGGGCGTGGGCACATGGTGGTGTCCCTGGGCAGTGCCAGGCCACCTGCTGCCATGTTCTGCCATTCTTCCTTCCATGACCTGCTTGAGCCTGAGCAGAGGTAAGAAAGCACGAGGCTGCTTAACCTGGGTCAGAAAAGGCAGCTGGACAGCAAGCTGGTACATTCACACCAGTGAAATGGTGAAAGGATATTACCAAAGGAAGAGATTATGTGCAGAAGTATGAAAAATTCAAAATCAATGACAAATACCTTTAAAGAGTAAAAGAATAGAGAATGCTTTCTAATTATAAATTAGAAATCAAATTATTAATTTATGTCTAAAGTGACTATTACAATTTTTAGTAATTTGGATAAATAATACAATTTATCCAGCTATTTAAAAGCTTCCTGTAGTGAAGTAGTGATGGGTGAAGGGTTCAGCTCAGCTTGCCTGCCTTTCCAGAGGCTTGTCAGGTCTAGTCACAGTCAGTAAGGTTGATGCAGCCACCCTGTCCTAGGAACTGAGAATGAGACTTCAACATGAAAATGAAGAAATCAAAATCATTAGGCTTAGCATGTAGTCAACAAATTAGTAATTGTCACAAAAGGTAGATCTAAATCCAGAAGAAGGAAATTAGACATTTTCTAAGATGAATAAACAGAAATCTTGTTCAGATGAAGATGTAGGAGTTAAGTACATGCCATGGCAGGAGATGGATTGAGCAGGGAGCTGCTGCTCTGGAAGTGGCAGAATACAGTACTTGAAGCAAAGGAACATTGTCTTGAAAAGAGATGCTGAGGGCTGATTTAGAAGCATATTTTTGCCAAGAGAGCTAATTCCAGTCCTTTTGTGCTTTGAATACTGCCAACTCTGTTATTGCTTTGCAAGGAGAGAAAAGGAGGGAGCTGACTAACAGGTTGCATCTGACAAAATTTCTTTGAGGAGTATTAAAGTACAATCAAAGTGGGTTTGCTCTAGTCCTACCTCAGATTCTAGTTGTTATATACAGAAATTGGAGAAATGGAAGGAATAAAAGAGTCCTCCAGGAAAATGTGTGCTTGAATAGACTTCGCATACTGAACTGTATTCTTACTACTTTAAATTTAGAAATTATGGACTTTTGCAGGTATTAGTAAACTTTTAGTTTCAATGAATGCTATTCTCTTTGGGAAGCTTCTTTTTGTGCTGGAAAGAACCAGTCACATTAATTGGAACACAAATTTATTTTGGGGGGAGGCATGGGGAAGGAGCATTTGTCAGACTGGTTTTGTAACAAAAATGTCACGGCTAACAAAATTCCATAGAAGCCAGATAATATATAATACTAAACCAAGTCCACAAATTATCAATTTTCTAATAGTTGTTGTAGTCTTACTTTGGTATATTAATTGAGTAGCTGATTTGTACGCTAAAGTAATTACAATAGTTCAGTTAAAGGTAAAGCAGAAGAAATAATTCATAACAATAGCAGTAGTTGCAAGTTGTCTACATAACCCTTAACAAAATCAATCGTGGTAGCTGAGCATGGTCTGAATTTCCTTTCTCTCAGTTCCCTAAACTGCAAAGGAAGAAAGGGAGGGAAATGGTGACATTAACACTCAGTGAAGTATCATGTGAAATGAAGTAAGAGGCAAGACAGGATACTGAAAAATAGTGCATCTGGCTTGTAATTCATTCCACAAACCAAATGTCCTGGAATATTAAGTACCTGGTGTTGTGTTTCAGGTTTTTCAATTTCTTTGGACAACATGGGAACTCAGAGTATGTGGCTTCTCTTTTTCAAAGCCCTGGAAAAATTGGGAGAGCAAACCAACCTCTTTGGAACACAATGATGAATTAGAGACTTTCTCTTTTTGCTCTCTGTGATTGATTGGCTATGGTGAGAGATGTAGAAGATCCTGTCTTTGCACAGTCCAAGCCTTGGGTTTTGCCTTCCTGGATGCACAGAGTGCTAAGGCTGTTTAAAACCAGGAATGCAAATGTGGGCTTTTTTTCAGGAGTGATCCAGGACCGGACAGTTGCAAGACCAGATTTTTTAGGGAATTGGAGTAAGCTACACGATGTAAAAATGTTCCAGAGTATTGGTGGTGTCTGTGCAAAAACGTTCTCTCTCACACTTTTCCTGGAAGACCTTTTGGGAGGTGATGGGGAAGATGGTAATGCGCTCTGTGTAGCCTGTCTTCCACTGCCTCTCCTGAAGAATGAACTGAGCTGCAAAGTGCCTTTGAGCCTCTTACCTTTCTCTTATGGCTTCTCACTCTGCAAGCCAAGGTAGGCAAAGATGCAGCTCCTTTGTTTGTTCGTTTGGGGAAATCTTGGTGCCAAGTCCTTAATTAGAAAGGGTTTATGGAATTGTGACTGCTGGTGTCCAGAATGCCTTGCAATCTCTCTCTCTGGTTCTTTGACGTTTGTATCAAGCAATTACGTATTCTATCCTTAATGAAAGTTTATTGGTAGAAGAAATAATTGGTTCTTTTCTTGATGACTTGAAGGTCACCTGGAGAAATCTTTACACACCTCAAGTGTGATCTAAAGGAGCATTTTGCACCAGAAGAAAACAGAAATCTAATCTGATTGTAACTTGTTTGCTCTTTGGGTTCATTATTTAGTGTTTTCTGATATTAACTGTAACATTCCCTACTAAGAGAAATCACCATTGCCTGTTCCAGTGGTGATGGTTTGATGGAAAATGTGCCAGCAATATCGTTCTGTGTGAAAGACAAACTGAGTGTTTGATCAGTGTAGAAGAAAGGAGAAAAAATAACTATGAGGTAATAAAAAAAAATGGAAGGAGTGAGAAATGAAAAGTTAAAACATGCAGAGTGAGGCTGGTGTAATGTATCAGGGATAAATATCTTCCTCCTCATCTTTTTCTCCCTGCTGAGGCTTGTTCACTGTCTAGTCCTGAATATTCATATGCTAGAATTGTGTCAATTTTGCAAGCTAAGTATAAATTCATCAGTAAGGATTTTTCTTTAAAATAGATACTTTACAATGTGGTTGAAACATAAAAATAAAAGAAGAAAGTGTAGGAAATAAAAGCATAGACATCTGAATAAAAGCTTGATGTGAAGTATATTAGGTATGCCTACCAAATGCAGAAAATTAGGGACTAGCCCCAGATAGCAGCCTGAACAAGCTCTGAATTCACTGACTTGAACAACAGGGCTCTGATGTGAAAGCAGTGACCCTGTCAACATGATATATACCAGGCTGCAGAGCCTATACATTGAGGTGCAGTTCAGTGCTGTTCTTCAGAGTTGCAGCTCATAACTCACACCCATGGAATGGCCCATGGCATAATTTTGAAAGCCCCAAGGAACTGTCTAAATTAGTGCAATCTGTCTCTGCCTACGGGCCAGCAGCACTGCAAGTTCTCTGCAGCTCTACCTGCACCAGTCCTAGTTCTGGAAAACCTGCCCCATTTTTAGGCTTGGCTCAGGCATGTCCCTCTTTGCAGGGTTGTGAGGCACTCCTTAGAGGCCAGCTAGGACTTAGCAGGACTTCATTCCAAACCAGTCATTTCTCTTAGCTGAAAGTGATAAACAAAACCCTCATCCCAGGAAAACAGTACTGATGGCTTCAGAGACACAGGCTAGAACTGTCTGTGTTAGTCACTGGTACTGATCTATTATTACTGCAGAGAAGAATCAGAGTAATCTATCCCATAAGATATAAATTCTTAAAATGAAAACTGTGTTGTGTAAAGATGATGACAGCAGAATGGTTCGTGTTGCAAGACTAGAAAGCATGGCAGTGCCTGTTCAAGCTGCTGAAGAATCTGTATGTGAATGATCTGGTGAGATCATGCATATTAGTACAAACTGCAGCAGCCTTAGGTCTCAGCTATCTGCAGTAAAGGTAAGAGGTATATAAATCAGTGTGGAACTCAGTGTCAAAATTCAAAAATGCAAATGTGTTTAGATTCTAGTCAATGCAAAATGATGTTTTGTGCACTTTGGAGTAATCTGGGATCAGATTTTGAAGAACTGGCATGAAATTAGAGCTACTAGAATGGCTGGAAGCCACTGAATTTTGAGAGTCTGCATACGTAGAAAAATAATGATTTGGAACCATATCATGGCTGTAAAATTGTAGTGAGAAATCACTTGGATAATGAAGGATTAAATCTTCAGCTTGTAGACTTAGAAAGTGTACTGGTTTCAGGGAAAATATATCAATTTACACCATCTAGAAAACTGGCTTTAAGGATATCAAATAGAAGATAATCTGTTTGAATAGGTGATTTTTTTGGTAAGAAAAATATTTTAAAATAGTTTTCTATGCTAGTTATTCTAAACCTTTCTCTTCTGGGTAATCTTTTGCTATTCACTTGAATTCTGGCAAATAAGCACATTTCTGACTTCTGATGGGGAACTTCAGAAAAGTTGAGTTAAAAGTGTAATCACAAAAGCAAAACCTGAGGTATGTCCTTGTGTCAGAGACAACTGAGTTCAGAACTGACATTCCTGCAGAAAACAAAAGTGGTTTTTATTTGCAGTAGGACAAATGGTAAAGCAAACAATGAAATCTCTGTTATTGTTACCGATTAAGTATTTCAGAAATTTTCTTGGAAGCTTCCACTCCTGTATTAGTGCCATTCAAAACAATAATTGAAGGTAAGACAAAACCCGAGAACTAGTAAATCAGTTCACAGCTCACTAAGGTTGGAGTGAACTTGGCAAGGAAAGGAAATGAGGCTTCCAAACTCCCAGGTTCAGTATCAGCTGGTAATATAAACCTGCTTATTCATCTTTTTAGCGCTCAGTGGGACTGAACTGATTGGCACACACTGTTTTCTTCGTGGCCTTAGTTGAGGCGGCAAAGTCTCTAGAGACAGACATTCCCTCTTCCACTGAAGATAAGCTCTTCTCTCTACTGCTTTTCCTCAGAGGTTAAAGCAGAATTTTGTGCTTACTTGGCAATGTAAAAATAGCACTGCTGAATATGATTTTAACTCCTTAAATCTGCTTTAAACTGTAATTTTATTATTTTTTTTAATCTGTAACATTAACACTGCTGTGGATTGCTCTTGTCAAAGTTCTGTGACTCTTGGAAGAGAGAGTGATCATTGTGGGAGACTGTGCCAGTGACCCGTGAGCTGTGGATCCCACTGGGGCCTCGGTAAGGGCCCCTTGCCCAGGCTGCCCCCCGGACAGCAATGCCCTCTGCAGAGGAGGGGTCTCTGGTGCCATGTGGGCAGCGTGGGCTCAGAAAGGGACAGTGTAGGCAACATGCTTATGTAGGTTACAAGTGCCCACCATTGCATATTGACCAATACTTATTGAAAGAAAAATTAAACTTAAAATTTTTGAAAAAATTCCTACCTTTAATCTTTTAAAGAAATATTTTTTGGGGACAGCAGGCAGGTTATTCTATCACTGGAATTTCAGTTCAAAAGTTCTGTAATTTCTGCTAAGAGCTGTGAAGGGCTAGGAGAAAAGATAAAAATCAATATTTAAAATAAGATACACTCTGGACTAAGCAATGTATTTCCTTGTATGTATGTGTTTCCTACCTGACAACAACTCGTTTTGCCTGGTTTGAGAAGGTGCTTCTTCAACACACGTGACATTAAGCACTTGAGTAGTCCTATGGATACAGGAGGTTGAGGAATGTGTGCGAAAAACAGCTTTTATAGAATAGTTTTTGCTGCTCAGATGATAAAATTGCTGTTGCTATGGGCAATTACTAAATATTGCATGAGCATATCTTGAGGTAATGCAGTATTGTGCCCTCCCAGTGTGGAAAGGAAATACCCAGATCAAAGATGATCTCAAAGATTATCTCAATTAGTTCTAAGACATAAGCTCTAAGTATGATAATTAAGAGAGAAGTAGTGAACATCTGTTGTCTTGTGATAATGGTATTGTCAGAAATGAAAATTACGTGAGGGTATTATAAAATATATAGTTCCAAAAACAGAGAACTTTTAAAAGACAATCTTTGTAGGAAGAAATAATGGATGGAAAGAGATTGATTAGAACCACCTGCTATTTACTGTGGGATGTTAGAAGTGATTATATATAAAGAAAAAAACCACACTTATTTCAATAAAATTAAGGATAAAGAACAAATCTGATGTGAGTAGAAAGCAATATAAGAACTGCTAAAAATTATAAAATGAAGCATCTAAAAGCTGCAAAGTTTTTAGTGCATAGCAGGGTAGGGCAGAATATTAAATAGTTGCTAATATAGAAAAATAAAGTATGAACAAATAGTACTACTCTTTTGATCATCAGAAAGTAGCTTTAGGCATAAATGTTATCCTCTACTACTGTTTTGTTTTGTTGTTGTTTTTTTTTTTTCCCAAAAGGAATAAAGTTTTTTAAGTAAGAGAAAAATCCACTAAAATTAAATAAGCACCCTGTGAGCACTGTGGCAATTCTTGAGGTCCTGCAAGGTCATTATTGGTAATTGAAATCTGATCGCTTTAAAACTCAATATGCCCAAGAAATTGCAAATTGTTATATATAACTACAGTCTTTAAAACATTCTTTGACAGGACATGCAGCGGAAGAGAAATTCAATAATTTTAAAGCAGCATTATGTTTTGTAAACTTGTTTAGTATTAGTTGAATTGAAAATCATAGAATTTAAAAACAAATTGCAAGAAGGCAGAGAATTCTTTGGAGCTGAGCAATGGATAGGAGATCTCAGGTTACATTTTTGAAGCTGCATAAATAACTTACAGACATGGGCAACAGCCATAATTGGGAAACAGCCACAGGGAAAACAGGAGACCATAGTGGTGGTGTCTCTCAGGCCCAGAAGTGATTTGAGCCTTTTGGACTTTACACTGAGGTGTTTTCCATAAAGTGTGTCTGGTGGGGTTTAGGAGTCTATTGACTTTCAGCATGTTGTTTGTTTGAAAGAGGGCACCTAATTGCTCCTGTCTTTCCTTGGAAAGATGTCAGTCTATTAATGAAATCAGCATGGACCCAAGGACACAGTGCTCTGGAATGTGTCCTAATAATCTGTATCTCAAATATAATCCAGGAAACTTCTTACATGGAGAAAATAATGCAGACACTGAGCAATAATGGGAAGGTACAGCATCACAATGAAGTGGTTATTTTGTAAATACAATGTCTGCCAATGAGGAAAAAAGATATTCCAGAAGTGGAGGTGCTGAGTCCATTTTATCTGTTAGGTGGAAAAACCTTAATAACAGTTCAGTGAGCAAAATATTCATGTGTGCAAACTGACAGAGCAAATAGACAAATCCAATACTATCTTGAGTAATTAAGATAATTTAACTTTTCTTGTTCCTCTATGCCAATCAGTTATTCTGCTGTGTCCCCCAGGTATCCAAGTTGAAGTTTGAAAAATTCATTTATCTGTATTTTATCAAGCTTTCAGATCTCTTTGGTGACAACTTCTTAGATCAAAGTCAGGCAGACTTCCTGTGACTGTCTAAAATAGATGGTAGCTGGATTATTTTCAGACATACCAATGCTGCCAAATGTCTTTCAGTGACTCTGTTACTAGTTTGTCATACCTTTTAATAAATTAAAATTTCTACTTATAGAAATATCACCTTATTTTCATTTTTTGAGTGCTCGTGTATGTCCTATAGACATAAGGAATACCAGTCATGAATGCTGAATTTCTTCTTTAAAGCATGAGGTATCTAGACTGCACATCTATTCCATTTTGGGATTTTTCAAGAATTGGGATGAAAAAGTCTCTGAAGATGACTAAATGTCAGTATTGTGTTGCAGGGTTGGCTGAAAAAAAAGGAAAAACAAAAAAACTTCAAAAATATCCCTATCTGAAACACATCTGCATCATAGTAACCAAAAAAAAAAAGGTGGAAAAGGTGGGCTTTCTTAGGCATGCTTATACTTTCAAATGTCATCTCAGATTACCCTGGTGTGCCAGGAGCCTTTTCCTTAGTGAAGGCATTGCTTTGTTTATACATGTTATTACATATCAAATAAAGATTAACTTGCATTTCAGCCTGTAGTCTTTAGAACAGTGCTGGTTTGAGAACAAGGCTGATTTGTGCAGGAGAAAGCCAGGCAAGGTTCTTACAGAAGTGCTGTCACCTGCACAGTCCTTGCATGCTTTTAGGCAGACTGGAGTGCTGTCATGTTCCTCCCTGTCCTGAGACACTGGGACCTGGGAATCTCTTTCAATATTTATAACCCTTTTTTTATTCTGGTTACAAGTAAGGGAAATGCTGTTTCACACCTGCCTGCTATTAGAGCTGACTCCACACAGGCAGGAGGGAGGTCACGCAGCCCCTTGGGCTGACAGGCTTCAAGTGCTATACCATTCCAAACTGATCTACGTGAGTTATAGGAGTTTTAAAGTGCTGGAGGTGCTCTGCACTTGGTGTCCTTAACACTTGGCAGTTTCTGGCCTATTCTCTTCCAGGAGTGAGGCATTTCCAGCCTACTGCATGAACGCTGGCAGCTTTTAATGAGCACTTCACCCCGAGTGGCAGCTGCTGCTCAGCACTTGGGGCTCCTGTACTGGCCAGCTGGGTATATTAGGATTTTTTATGCTCCTCTGTGTAACTGTGTTTGCTTGATTGAATTCACCTTGCTGGATTTCCCAGACAGAGCCCTGTGTCAGTGACAAAGGTTCTAGTCCCTGGCATTATGGTTCCTCAGAACAGTTAAGTTTTAAAGCTAAGTTTGAACATCTGATCATGGGAATACAAGACAGATGGTCCACATACTGAATAATGTTAAAAAGAAGGAACCAGTGGTTAAAATGAAAGGTAAATTATTTAATTTCTGTGTGATGTTGTATAACTTCTCAAAACCAGACACACTGGAAAAACTGCAGAGTCGTTTGCTGAGTGATAATGGCATTTCAAGATTTTTCTGCACTTTTTTTCAAAAGTTAGTATAATTTGCTATTTGCTGGTATAAGAAGGGTCTGAAGGGCACCAATGTCAATAGAGAATGTTGTCTTTTTAGGTACATAATGAAAGTAAGATGTGGCCCTACACCAAGAGAAGGGAAGAAAAGTAATTGCTTTTCTGTTTGACAGAACAAAAAATGTGTGGCAAGACAAGGAAGTGAACTAATTATTTTGGATATGATATTTTAGACAGTGTCTCTTTCTCTTCTTCATAAGGAGTGTCCCCTGTCAAGCTCAGAACTCTCCATTTTATCAAGATATATATGTCCGAGTCCTCAAAGTTCTGCATATGCTCCCTCTGGAACCAGACCTGGATAGAATATCATCACGGATGGTAAACCTGCATTTGTGAATTGAGTCTTGTTTCTTACTGAAATCTGCTTCTTATCATGCTGTTAAATAGAAATGCAGTTGGATGTGACAGCTCCCAATCTTTATTGTATGCAGTCATTGAAGATCCAATTCTCTTTTTACTGAAAGCTAAGCCATACATTCCAGGGTATGAAATCGTCAGTTGGACTCCCCTCTTTTTATAGTACATTTCTTGTGGGTATAAGAGAGATCATGTGAACTGAAGCTAAAAAGAAAGAAAAAAAGGTGATTTTGGACCTGTCTTCTTCCAGTGAAAGACTGAAAGGTTATTCCCTAGGAAATGTTGAGGTAATTTGTTACCTTGTTTTATGAGTGTGCTGTTAAATAGCTGGTATGTTTCCAATGAGAGGTGGCTGCAGTGGTGAAGAATCGATTGCTTTGGTGAAATAATCCCCAGAGCTCGATAACTGATTGCAGTTCGCTTTAGGTTTGCATGATCTTTTGATGTTCTTTGGAACCAAAAGCAATACAGAGTTAGAAAGTTGCTTTTATTTTTTAATGAGAATTTTTTAGCTCCATATCTATCTGAATGCAAAGCAGAAGTTGAGAGATAGAAAGAAATGCAGAAAAATGAAGCCTCCTTCTTTCTTTCTCCATCTCTCCCTTTCTTTTTCTCCTTTTTCTTTGGCAATAGCAATTCATTCTCTTGGTCCAGGAAACTGAAAAAAATAAAGGAAAGTGAGTGTAGGCTGAAGTCATTAACCAGATAACCCCCCCCAGTCATCTCTATTCTAACTTCCTTTTTAGGTGATAATTGGTTTAGGTACAGCCTGACCCTAAGGACAGCACAAAATGAAGAAAAAGAACTAATATTAGTGCAGTAAAATTGGTTCTAGGGGAGGATTAATAAAATCTCTATATCTTGCATCCAGACCTCACCTTCGAGCCAGGGTTAGTTTAACCATTACATAGTAGCACTACTAGTAACTTGAGGACAACATCAGATATCTCCAGAGACAATATTGTAGCAGAAACAGTTGTTTTCATTGATCTTTTGATTTTACTAACAGGTTTGGGATTTTTTTCTGCAGAGGAGGTCAGATGAGTTTCTCTAACTATTCTTTATGTATATGTGGTGTGCCATTCTTTAGAGTATTAAACATAGCAAAGTATATCCATTGCTGATGTTTGCTTTGTTTTGCTTATAAACATGGACAGACAGCAGTGTAAACCCCACCACCAATAACATGTGCTGCCTGATCAGGAAATCTGTCTCGGAAGACTGCTGCTAGCACTTTGTTTTGTAGTGTTTTAGAGCCTAGAAATTACCAGTAAGTTTATAAAATTGCCCCAGTTCTGCAGCCTACCCAAAGTCAACACCAGAGCAATAATGCATAAGTGCACACACAAGGCTCTTGCTTTAATTTGCTGCCTAGCATTTCAGCTTAATATATTCTAATTCAGTGTCAAATTTTCCAGGAAATAAAACCTTTCAAAGTATTTCCTGACTATCTGACATGTCAATGCACTATTTTTTTTCTTAAATCTTACTAAAACATTCACATTTAGCATGTCTGTTAATTAATGTTGCATCTGTATTCACTGCAGCTTTATCCCTCTCCAGGGTCTGCTTAGCCTGAAGAGGCAATTGTTATAAAAAATGCCAACAAAGTATTATGACATCCATCTACAAGGATTCCTAAGCTGCTGGAATAGGAACACTTAGAAAAGCTGAGATGAACAGCTCTGCATTGTTTCTTGGCTTATGTTCCTGAAGGACTTTACACATTTGTACAAAAACCAGAATGGTTATTGAACTGCTGTGAGATGATCACTGGAGACTCAAACTTCAGCAGTAAGGTCCAGTAAGCTCACAAACAGATTAAATTTTGTTCTAAGAAGAACATACTCGTTATGTGCCCTTTCCTCACTGGGCATCAGAAAAAGGGAATCTGGTATTCTAAGTAAATTAAGAGGAGAAATTTATTTTTTCTCTTCCTTTTTGGAGGGGGAAAATATAAATATTTACGAGTTTCTTTATCCCACAAATCCCTACTTTTGAGTGTGAGAAAAATTTCCACATCAAATGGAAGCATCAAGATGAGAATGGGAGGATTAGAATGATAATGCCAGACTTAGCATTAAACTTTATTTTAACTTTTGAAATTATGATCCACTACAGAGGGAACAATTTTAGATCAAGTGCTTTAAGTAGATCTGGCTGCAGCTTTTTCTGAGGTGGTGACATTTTGTAATTGCCTTTAAGACATGTAAATGACTGTGCCAGCTACAAGATGGTACATAAATGGTCCCAGATAGGAGGTCTGTACCACCAGTGGGCAGATCTACCATATGTTGTCAAGGTGAGCAGCCAAGCAGAAATTTGGAAGGCATAAGTTAAAAATAGGTGGATAGTGGTATATGGAGAGAAGGATTTACAGCTAAACTGTGGGGAATAGGAAGGCACAGAGGAAAGGTACTGGTATTGCTTGTGGACAACTGGAGCAGATGGTCACTTTTTTCATGTAGGGAATTGATATAAGCACTGAATTCTGAGTCTGGTTAATATAGGCCTGATTTTTTTTGTTTTGTTTCTTTCATAGTGAAATTACCATGATTTGAGCTTCCAGTCCAAAAATATGGGAAAATCCCTGTGCAGGAATAAGATTATTGCTACAAATATGATACCTTTGATATTGTCTGATATACAAGAGGAATCAAAAATCTCCAGATTTTAAAATTATGAACAGTTGTAGCCTGAGCCAATTTTTCCTCCTATGCCAAAACTAAGTTTCTTGGCATTGCTGAGGAGCAAACCTAAGATGCTGATAAAAGTTGATTCTTAAAGGAAGTGACGAATACTCAGTCAAATTAACATACTCCCTTGAGTGGGCATTTTAAAACTTACTAAGCTCAGTACTGTAAAAGGCAAACTATGCCCTCTCATTTGTACTTTTAGGCCTCGGTAGTTACATTTCATCTATTACCAAAGGGTGGAGGCCAAGAACTGTTACGTCAAACGTAGCACTGCAAATGCTGAGCCTAAGTACTAGAGACCAATTTAACATACAAACTTTGTAAAGCTATATGGAATTAGTCTAGTCTGGGATTCTGAGTCCTCAGTGATTAGCACAAGGTGATTCAAAGGATAAAATCATCAGCAGGGCTTTACCTGAGACAGTGTCTTCAAGGAAAATTGTTCTTTTAAGGCACGGTAGCTAGAGATTGTAGCGGTGCTTCAAATGATGTTTAAGGAGTCTGTTGCTTCTTTCCAAGAACTGAGTATCCTGAGCATCTGCTAGATATTCAGAAGTGATTCAGATGAGGTCTCTAAGGAGGAAACATAGCAAGGGTTTGTAAATATGATCAAATCCTACAATAATAACTGAACATCAGTGCTAGCTTTAATGAGAAAACCAGAAGGTGTTAAAATGAGCTAGAAATCTTTTAGGCCTCTTAGTCCCTCTGCCAAATGAATAACTTTAACACACAAGCTTTTAGGATGCTCATGTGGTTAACTCAGTATGTTTTATAATGGTTTTCTTGTCAGTGAAAGATGATAATTGCATTGGAATACAACTTTAGTGAAAATATCTGCTATTACCTGATTGCTTAACAATTCCGATTTCTTCTGATTTTCAGTCCCATTATAAGAATCACAAGTGAGGAAGGGCTCCTATGTGGCTGTTTCAGAAACTGTTTGTCTGCAGTGGCACATTTTTTTCTATCTGAGCGTTCACGTAAATTGTATTTCATCCCTCATTTATATTTCTCATCTACAGGATAACATTGTGTACACTGATGCAGTTTCTCTTGCTATCATCCACATGACTCTTTCTGACTTCATTTGATGCTGTATTAAGGTAGACCACTTTCTTGTTAACGGTAATAAGGCCAAAGTGGTTGAGTTCTGCTTTGAATGAAGACACATGAAGGGAGGGAATTATAATGATTGCACACACTGTGAAGCAAAAAGGCTGTCTTAATGGACTAAAATCAGTTTATGAGGATAAAATGACTTCACTAACATACAGCTGGGATTAACTTGCCTGATTCAACCAACAGCTTGCTTAAAGTATCGTATTATCACCATATCACTGAGATCTCCGTCGTAAAGGGTTCCCTGAGTCTGATAGCTTTGGTAGCGCTCATGCCTGTAAAACCTAATTTTACTCCTGGGTAGGTACTTAGTCTAATTTATTTCACTGTCTTATGCTTATTGCAGAGAATGTATTTGGACATAGCATTTGTTCTCAAAGTATTTTGAAATTAAAAAAAAACCCCTAAGCTACCAGAATGTCCTATGAGAACAGAGGTCACAAGGAGAGTGGCCAGGCCAGAGAATTGTTTTGAATGAAACTCAGTCTGAAATCACACTAAGATTTTTCTCTAGCCTAATATTTATGCATTGCATAACTTACACTGTCAGCTGTTGGATGGCACAATACACTTCAGTCACAACAAACATTCAAACACTCTATCATGCGTGATGGAAAAAATAATGGTAATGGTTTTATTCTGGTTAATGGAGCCACAGAGCTCAACATGGTGGTACAGCTTGTCTGCAATGAGGGTTTTGGTTTTTTAACTTCCTAAGACAGTTAAGTTAGCAGGTATACTTGTAGGAAATAAACTTTAATAATTGAGGGATGGTTGAAATAAAAATACTTTCAATCTAATGCAGGATTAAAAAAAAAGTTGGGTGTTCTCTGATCTTTATTTTGTACTTCTTTTGCTAACATAAAAAAAATCACTGTTTTTATATTTCCAAAGATATTTTTCATATTATGTCATTATTTCATTGTGTGTTCTAGCAAGTAACATCTCTGGCAATAGATCTGTGTATGTATATGGACAATTTTTTCCAATACTTTTGTTTACAAGTTTTGATGGGGTGAAGTGTGAATGTAGCAAGGTTCTCAAGGTTCTCTGCTCTGTATGCCAAGAACCTTCTTTCCTAGAAAGGTTGGAACACTCAGTTTCCATGATTTCTGTGGAGAGACACAACTTTGTCATTACCTGAGTTTGTGAGAGTGACTTGTCCATGTGGGTAAGCGTGGATTCCACCAAGGAGGAGACTTCCAGAAAAGCCTGATTTCTAAGCAAACATAGGAGATACTGCAAACATAACAGATACTGGAAACTGTGTACCCTGGATGACGTATGGGCAGATAAGTCAGGGCAACAAGTCCGTAAGAAATATGTTGGACCACATTGTGGGGCACATTGACTGTACTTGCTGTGCATTTTATGTGGCTTTTTGTATTGTGTATAAAGTGCAAATATTAGAAGTGTTAAGACCCTTGTAACCAGGCCTGGAAGTTCTAGAATTGCTGTGGGAGTGAAGCCCATTGAAGTGGATAATGGTGCTGGAATTTGTGTTACCTGTGACCGGCTGGCACAGGACTCTTGTTTTGAAGCAAGTTGCGTGTGATATGTTGTATGCCAAGGTAGAACACATTATTAAGAGAGAAGTGCAGTAACAGATTAGCAGATCTGAACAAGAAACTCTTGCCTGGTCTGAAAATAGACATCGTAGAGAAAGTAGAAGTACACATGAGAAGTAGCAGAGAGGAACAGCAGTGGCGTGCGGCGTGGAAATATTAAGACATGAGGTTAATTATAACTGAGTAGTTTACGGCGTAAGAACAATGTGGGTTTGGTGTTTGTTGTTTGGTTTTTTTCTTCATTTTCCCTTTAATAAAAGCAAAGAGGAAAGCAGAAAATACAAATCTGATGCTTAATTGATAAAAGAGGAACGGCAGACAATAGGGAATAGGCTCATGCATTCAGTGCATTTTTTGATTCTTCATACAGACTAATTATGAGAGGTTGTTTATTCATTTTATTTAACAAGGAAAAAGCTGACCAGAAATGGAAAGAACCATTTTGGTTGGTTGGCTACTTTTAATACAGTGTCAGCATGCAAAAGAGAACAAGATGGTAAGGAACAGGTAGCACTGGCTTTACATGACTTGCTCTTGCCAAGCCAAGCCAGTTTCTGGCTTCAGTGGTGCAGCCGTTTCTGTGGACAGTCACAGCAATGGCTGTTCCCTCTGGGCTGTGCTCAGCCTTTGATATTGTCCATTATGACTTTCCCATGGAAACTTGAACTCCAGGAAAGTGCCATAACGTTACATTCAGAGTCTTATCAATAAAGTAATTGCCACACTACTTCAAACTTTGCTAAATATTCCCATTCCTGACTTCAAGCAAGCAAGCTGCTTTACTCAGAGAATAAATCTCAGAGGCCATAACTATGAATGCTGCTCTGTTGTTTACAATTTGGAGTGATTTTTTTCCCTAATACCATAACCTTTGAAAATTTATTCTCCTTAGTCTACTTTCAAACCCCTAAATAAACAGGCAAAGGGAGGGGCTGACAGCTGATTCGCCTGAGGTGCACAGTACTCTTTGGTGTGCTGAATATGTCTGAAGTGCTGACCTACTATTTTAGAACTTACTTTTTTTAGTAGACTTTCTTCTTCAAAATCTTGTGTCAATAATCAGAAAGCAACAGAGTAAATAAGTAGGTACTTTACTAGCAAAAAAGTGAAGCTACTGACCGGTCTGCTAGGGATGATTTTACATTTCCCAGCATGCATCCCTTTTGAAAGTTATTGAGGGGGATTTGGACTCCCAGGCCACTGCAGAATAATCACTGAACAGTTATTTGTTGAAGACAATCACTATTATTAAGGCCCTTACTCCACATCCTTTGAAGGCACTGAAGGATTGGTATTGATTTTTGAGTAGCATTTGTAAGAGGCCTGTGCACTTTAGAGCAACTGGACCATATCATTAGACTGTCTTAGGGATTTTCCATCAAATATATTTCTAAAGGTAACGCTAATAGAAGAACTCTTAATCTCTGAGTCAGAAGATGGATGTATATGGATATATTAGTATTTTAAAGGAAAGGACTTGAAGAACACAACTGCTAGAAGGCTGTTTGAAGTTATGGATCACAAGCTAATCCGTGATTTATCAAAGTAGAACAGTAACAGGTTTTTAATTAATTGATCTGATTGTTCTCAAAAGCGTTGGAGCCTTAATATTCACGGGATTCAATGATTAGGAAAACCTATTTCTTGGCGTCAGATGAAAGTGGGCCCTCAGAAAAAAAGAATGTAACAGCTGCTTGGCCACACTCACTGCACCTGTGGCAGCTGGTACCGCAGCCACCCTTCTCCTCTGACACGGTCCCTCTTCTGCTGGAGCAGCATCTCAAATACCCCTGGCACTGCTGACACAGGGCACTCAGGGTAAGGCAGAGTGAGGCCCCCAGTCCATGGGCACTGCTGCACTGGGGCTGTGTGGGTGGCCCTTCCCCACCATGGGGTGGCACATGCACTGCTTTGCACCAGGCTTTCAATGAACAACCTGAACGTGTTGCAGAAATCCTGGGATTTTGTAATAGAATTTTAGAGCCAGGGCAGATTGAGCTAACTGAGATTTAGGGGAGATGACAGTAAATTTCACAACTATTCAGCTGAGCACTGATAGCACCTCAGCCAGAACTGTCATTATTTTTTTTAGAAAGTACACATGTCCATACCCAAGTTACAAATGAAATTTTAACAGGTTAACTTGGAAACAATGGTATCCATATCTGCCAAGCAAGGACTAGAGTTCATTTACTGCAAGGAGGTAGAATTAAAAAAAAATTGATTTGACTTTTTTCCCCCCCTAAATGTCTCTTTTTGAAAAATTAAGCACACAACTTCAGCTTGTCTTTTGCCTTTGATTTGTTTTAATCTCTAGTTCTTATACAACCTACTTTACTGTTTCCATAAATAGAATCCAAACAAAAATGCTAATTCTTTTGAAAGAAAATACATATTCCCAGGGGTTTTCACTCAAAATCAGGTAAAAACATGAGGAAATTAGTCTTCAGTTGTAGGACTTCCCTCTTCTTACAGTCTGTAGTTGTCTTGACCACCATCTTAGGTAGTAACTTTACCCAAATACCAGTCACATGTTATTGTAATTGCTACTAACAAAATGCTTATGAAAAACTTCTTCAAATTTGAAATAATTATTAACAAGTGAGAAATGTGAACTAGAGAAAGCCAACAAATTTTTATGCTTTTTTAGACTGGAGATGCCATTCCAAAGGACACAGAGTTTTCCCAGAAGTTCAGCTTTAAGAAATCAAAAAGCTTTTGAAAATATTTACTTAAAACACAAAGCTTGCATGTGTTTTCTTTATAAATAAAGGATAATGCAGTGCAGAAGAAGCTTATTTAAACTATGCATAGAAATATGCATGAATGCCAATTGCATTCAATTTGCCTGACTTAATTTGAATTAACTGATGGGTCTTTTGACACAAGCTGTACTAATTGTTGCTTATTTGGGTGCACTATATCAGTGAGCATGGCAATCAAAAGCTCAGCCAGATGTTCATGTTTTCTTTGATTGCCCACAGCCTTAGGTTTGAAGAAAAGTCAATCAGCAAAATTATTCTTCTTAGCATCTGTCAAGGTACTGATCACATTACCATAATAGCAGTCAGAAAAGCAGAATGGCTCTGATTCCCCTTGCACTTACCCTGGTATCAGCCTTCAGTAGCTCTCTGCAGTCTTGGTTTGATACCATAAAAAAACATGGAAATTTTGTGAAATTAGAGCAAATGTCCTTGGAAGTAGGTGATTCACCACAGTGAAGAGTGAATGCATTTTTATCTTCATATGAACTTGTATTTATGTGAGTAACTTCTTATACTGGCATATGTTTACAATGAGTTATGGACTGAAGGGATATTTTTTCCAAACATCTTATAAAAGCTTTTAAGAAGTTGAAAAATTAAATGTATTGCACCCACGTGCAGGAAACCTAAGCCTACTGAAACTCATTACAGCCATGTTTAAGAGGCGGGTGTTGTGTGTTTCATCGAGTGCATCACCTCCAGTGCATGTGCACTTTTGGGCCCCACAATACAAGAAAGATCTAAACCCAGTACAGAATGGTCAAAAGAGGCTACAAAGATGCTGAGGGGCCGTGAGGGGAAGCTGTATGAGGAGCAGTTGAGGTCGCTTGGTCTGTTCAGCCTGGAGAAGGGGAGACCTCACTGCAGTTACAACTTCCTCGTGAGGAGAAGAGCAGGGGCAGGCTCTGATCTCTTCTCTGTGGTGACCAGGGACAGGACGCCAGGGAATGACCTGAAGTTGTGTCAGAGGAGGTTTAGGTTGGAAAAGTGGTCGGGCACTGAACAGGCTCCCCAGGGCAGTGGTCACAGCACCTGAGCCTGACAGAGCTCAAGGAGCATTTGGACAATGCTGTCAGGCACAGGGGGGGATTCCTGGGGCTGTCCTGTGCAGGGCCAGGAGTTGAACTTCAGTGATCCTTGTGAGTCCTTTTCAACTCGGGATATTCTGTGATTCCTCAGCTGTACTTGGTCATCTTCCTTTGTAAACCCCCCCTATTTGGACATGCAGTGTTTGCAGGCCCTGAGCTTTACCCTTTTCTGCTTTTTGTGGTGTTGCAGTGCTGACCTCTGTGTGTGTAAGTCAGCCTGCATTTATTTACAGAGATTTGGAGGCATACATCAAGCTCTGTCTTCTTTTACTGTGTTTAAACAGAAAAGGTTGGAATGCTATCTGGCTATGAAAAATATTCCAGTGTTGCAAGAGAGCCCTAAAGTACTTTGGTGTTTTTGCATCCTCTAAGTTATGCCTCTCATTAGAGTTAAATGTATCATTTCATACACTATCACAGCTGAGTTCCACTTGGGTAATGTACATTCAAATTTGCTGTATATCTATATGATGTATTTATTGTTATGCATATTAAGAGGGCATTAACTAACTGTGCTTGCATATGTTTCAGCCCTTAGTTGGCTTTCAGATTTGTGATTTTGCTTTCATCTTAGTTTTATAGTAAATAATTCTAACCTACTCATTAAATTTAATGAGTAATCACATTGGCTAGCTGCTGTTTCTACATAGTACACTTGTTCATCAGTCATCAGAAAGATTATGCAAAACATAAGAAATGAATGCACACATGCAAAACTGCATAATGTCTTGAAATAGTCAAGAATCATTTAATCAGGAAAAAATTCAGGTATCATCAGTTAGTGTGTACTGTTAATTTTAAAATTTTTTTATTGCTTTCTCCAGGAAGATTATCTTGGAAAGATATGATGCTAGTTCAAATGTTTTTCCTCAAGATATTGTGGCTTTGGTTTGAGGTCAATGTGCTTAGAAAATGAAATAGGCCAACTCTATTTCCCACAGCCAGCAATGTGAACTGATCTCCCTATTGCTTTCACCTGACTTTCCTTGCAGAGACAGCCCTCAGTGCTGCCTGATCCCTGTGCTCACTCTGTGGTAGGAAAAGGACACAGAAACCGAACAGCCCTTGTCCTTGCCTATTCCTAAACTGGATGGTCCAGGCAGGCTTTATATTTTGTGAGTCTGGCAGCCTCTCAGTGTGGGTGTGTATTGATTTCCGAGCCTGCTCACCCTCCCCCATCAGCCATTCTCCCTCCCTACCTTAAAAGTTGAGTATCTCATC
>JAOXXN010000120.1:22110675-22169986 GCA_026770055.1 Myrmophylax atrothorax
ACTTACTGAACTGCATGGGAAGCAAGACCTTCAGGGACTCAAGAAGAATACCAGAATGAAAAAGGGGGAACATAGCACCTCTGAAGGTGCTTTCATTATCGAAATTCCTTGTCACAGAGTGATATCAGCAGAAAAGGGTTGTTGGAGTGTGCTGCTCAAGATCTTCCGGTTTTGCCACCTTAAATTTACTGGCGACTTCAAATAACAAAGCTCTTCAACAACAATATATACAAAGGGATTTTATTATTAATCAGAAATGGGATCGGCTTCACTGGCAATTACAGCTTTGTTTTTTCACAATACATACACACAGTATTGACCATGTAGTTTTGAAAATGTAAAAGAAGAGCCAGGTGCAATTCAGAGACACATGCAAGTTTTGGAAATGGACAGAGAAACAACAGTATAGTACTGTACATAGAATAATTACAGTTTATTAAACACTTAACACCTCTTTGTTGTAATGGAAGGAGCACCATGTTGTCGTTTTTTTTACAGCACCAAAGGAATCCAAAGGGGGGTGTTCCTGAAGTGAGCCCTATGTTGTCTGTCTGTGCCACAGCGTCTTTGCAAAATAAGTTTAAGTCATGTGATTCTGGCCCTACAAGGGCAATGATTACTTTCTAGATAAGACATACATACACAGCAAGACGGATTTTCTATGCCATCCTTATTCAAAACTTGCATGTGGCATGAAGTGGGGTGGTAGCACCAAAGTGCAACATTTTTGTTGATCTGATTTTGTCTTAAGCTTAACCAAGGAAGCAGACAGGACCAACCTCAAATCCGAACTTCTGGTTCTGATCACCAAAGTCATTGATCATCACATCAACTATAGGCACTTGGTCTATTTTGGGTGTGTTGATTTCAATCACCGTCTTTGCGTAGCCCTTTCTTGACTGTTAAAAAGGAAGCACAAAAAAAAGCAAACTGTTATAGATCAGAGCATGTGCTGGAGATCTTCATAGGCAGTCTCTGAAGTGTAGAATTTGTAAATTATTGCCCTGGATGCACCAGATATTGCAAACTCTAGTTTATGCTTTCTTATGATTTCCTTTAAAAACATGTGACCTGTAATGTTTTGATTTTAGAAGAAAACGGCCCCTAGGTTTTTGACTTACTAAAAAGACCTACAAATGAAAAATAATCTAACACATTTCATCTTTCTTAGAGAATTCTCAGTTCATGTCCACACTATTTAATGAATAATAGTCTCATAGAAGTGCACATCTTCCTTGTGAAAAAATCACTAATTAGTTCTGAAAAAGAGAAGATCCACTTCTAAGAAGAATAACTGTAACTGTCTCACAAAGTATTACAGCAGCTGTTTGGCCAGGAAAGAAAGTAGTAGTCTGACTGGACTGCCAAGTGATGGACTTGTAAGTCAGCTTTGAAGGCACACCCTTGCTGCCCAAAGAAGACTCTCTAGCTCCTCTATCTGTCATGCAGCCAAGTCATCATGTTAGTTATCAGGACTGCACTTCCTTTAGATGGGCTGCTGTATTTGCTGGGACCCTTCAGCTCTGCCAGGGTCTTGCAGTTTAGATGAGCAACCAAGCTGACAGATTTGAGTATTCTCAGTTTAGTGACAGAGTTACAAGTTTCAGCTCTCTCAGAAGGTCTGCATTCACCCACTGTGGGTAACAAAAGTGAAATCAAAATACAAGGCTATAGAAAGGCTGATACAAAGCAGTTGTGTAGTGGGCTCTCACTGCTGAGTGGAGACTCTGCACCTCCTGAGCTGCATCTCTGCCTCAGAGCCAGGTATGTATCCTGGCACTTTCAGGTCTCTGATTCTGTATCACCGACTTCTCAGAAACTGCCTTCAAAATGCTCCCATATCAAAATGCCAAATAATTAATGAGGCTTCAACTGTCACTTGTTCTTTTGATGTCTTTGTTTCAAAGTGTTGAGTACAAACCAGTCTGTTTCTGAAAAGTGGTAACAGTTGTTGTGCCCATAGAGGGTCTGATGGAGAGGTGATCAGAGAGCCCATGCATGTTTGCACACCTCTAGGGATTTTAGCAAAGCTAAAGAAGGATTCTGAAAGGTAAAATCTACAAACTTCACCTCACTTTGACTACACAAAATGAGAAAGGAAATACAAAGCCACATATCAAACTATTAAATTAATCCACTATGTTTGGGTACATACATATGGCTTATTTAATACATGTTTTTGCTGTATTCACAAAATACTCTGTTTGCATATGCCTTGATTTTTAGTATAAATATATTCTTTTGATGGGCTGCCTGCCCTCATAATGCTTTTTTCTTCTGTTCTTCTCTTATACTGTGCTCACAGTAGCAGTTTCAGCACAGTAATGCTGACCAGCTGCCTCCATTCCAGGTTTGTTCCATTTCTGTTGCCTGGCTTATCATTATTTTTTTTGGTACATATGTGAAAATTAAATATGGGACTAGTGAACTGTAGTTAAAAATCTACTAAAAGTCAGTATATGAAAAGTAGAGTGTTTAGAAAGCCTTTCTCAGAAGAAAGCTGTGAAAAATTAGATTTGTTTGATTTCTACTTTAAATGACAGGTTGGTTTTGTAAAGAGCCTTTGAAGCTCTACTTACTGCACAGCCGTCATGGAGAGCTTTGATGTAAGGATTGTTGTCGTAAGACATTTCTTCATCGTTCGATCCCAGGAACCTCAGTGCTTTGTCATAGCTGTCAGATGGTGCATCGTGCCAGGCCACAGATTGGTGACAGTTGTAAGTGAAATTTTGTCTGGCAGAGGCACTCAGTAGTTTAAGGAATGTCATTTGGACCATATTAATGGAATTGCCTTCAACATCCAAATAGGAAAGCTGGAAAATACAGGAAGTTAGATGAAAATTTATCTACTTTGTTACAATGCAAACCAAAATTATTGTTGACAAAAAAGAACAACATAACTGTTCTTACTAAAAAAATCAACCAACATATAACATTTTATAGAGTTTTAAAGGTCAGTACAGCTATGACTCAGTATATAGATTTTCATGATGTAGCAATATATTTAGGATAAAGAACTACATATTCCATTGGGAAAGACAAAGAATTACTCCTACCTTATAGCATAAAACAGCAGACTCCCTTTGGAAATCTGGTTTTAGTTAATCATAAAGTTATGTCAGCCTGCAGCCTCATCTTTGCATACTCAGTATACTTCCAGTTAGCTGCACTGGGGCAGGGGATCTGTGCTCCAGCTGCTTTACTAAGGTTCAGTGTGGGGTGTGGTCTGCCAGAAGCCAGATCCTCCCCACTGGGTGTGCAATGACCATTGGGATCCTTGTGGGACAACACAGAGCAGGCTTCTGCTGTCCAGTGGCAAGAGGCCACATAGCTGCTGTCATATTTAGGGCAAAAAGGCTGGGGGGCTTTTCATTATCTAAATGTTTATAAAATTCCTTGGGATCTGCTGACTGCAGATAACATGTACCTGATTTGTGAATACAGTTATGTTGCAGTGACTACTTACAAGTTTGCCTCGCTTAAATTCACTAAACCAAGATCCTGGATTCTCCTTTGGCCATGACGAAATTCTAACCTGTGTGGTCAAACAGCAGAGACAAAAGTATTTAAAACACATGTCAACACATATGAAAGTTTTACATTACCTGGGACAAATTTCACACCAGGTAATAAAGAATGGTTCTTCCTGAAATCTCAGCCACTTAAAGCTCTAAAATAGGATGTTTTTCTTGAATAGAATGCCTTAAAATTAGTGACTTTACATGGAAGTCAAGGTGATAGCTTATAAAGAGAGTTAGTTCTATTTAAGGGAGACCATTGTAATCTGTTAAGATTCAGGTAAACTACTGGTATAAATTGTTGCTGAGAAGAGTGTCTAAATGATGCTGATAGATCTCTCTCATTTAGGCAGGCTTTTAGAAAGCCCTTGTCTAACACCTTGTGCCCCACCTGTAACAGTGATATTGTTAATACAAAGCGTTTTACATCTACTTTGCATAGGTCTAAATGAATCCACACAGTAAGAGTTTAGCTGTTAAATGACAAATGCTAGATTATGTACTGTAACTGACTGCTCAGCTGTGTGGCATTCTGAAATGTAGTGATATGTTAGCAAGCAGGTACATAGATTCCCTATCTAAGACTGAAAATGGTGTTAGTTAACATTATGTACCATTTTACTGCTCCATTCACATATATGCAAATTTAAATGTAATTAGAAAGACAGATATATGAAAATGTGACAATGTAATTATCCTGTTTAGTCTAACATTGCAACAGCACAGTAGGATCTGTCAACAGCCAACTGAAAACAGATTGGTACTTACTCCTTCAGATTTCTTATCTGGGTAGATGCAAGTTTCTCCACCTGCTGTGAAATTGCAGTATACTTTGAAGGAGTCTCCAGAACAGCCCTGGTTAGGATCAATCCAGTACTCCCCTAAAACAGATGAGAAAATATTTACCTTATATAGTAGTAATGGTATTTGGAAGAACTAGGCCTTATTGCTACCTAATGGTCCTCCAAAGTTATTTTTGATATTTCGAGTTATATGATAAGGAAGCAACCCCTTCTTTTCTGCCTTATGATCTATTGCTGTTGTCATTTATGAAAGTCAACAGGAGGATCAGAGTCTATTTTTATCTGGGTTCTCTTGGTTTTGTCTAATTTGCCTTCAAACCACAACTCTGTTGCAGGATACCGCTAAGGTTTTGGAGGAACTGCAGACAGACACCTCGGTCTAGAGCAGGAATGAAAGTATGTGTGGAGCACACATTGCAGGTCTCAACACTTTGGTCATTTCAGTATTTCAGCTAGAAGGATAATTTGTACCTGTGGTGAGAGCACTCTCAAAACCAGAGCAAAGGCAGCCTTAGGCAGAAATAAGCTATGGTTTAGGTCAGGGAGCCAATTCTGGAGTCATTTGCATACTTATCTGCATAAAAAGGTGTCTGCATGGGGCTTGGTGGGGTTGGAGCTGGCATAAGTACCCAAGGCTTTCACTGAGAGAGATATACCTTATGCAGAGACCTTTTCACTCCTGGGTTATGAAGCTGCAGTAGTGAAGGCTGGGCATGAAAGAGAGTGGCAGACCATCCGAGGGCCATTAAAAATCAGTGCTCTTTAAAACTTACTGTTCTATTTATAATGATGATTTCTGTGTTGCAGGTTCTTATCTCCAGATATTTCACAAGCAGGACAGCAACTGATTTTCTGACACTACAGTTCCAATCCCATTTCAAACAAATAGTGGAGGTTTCAAAGAGAAATGACTAATCCTTTCACCGGTTCTGTCTTCTGAATATAGGGTATAGACAAAGCATTTATGGGATTTAAATACTCTGTTGATTTAGGCTGTACTTATTGAAAACATTCTTTCCTATCTCTAAGTCTTGTCCCTGGAGAATTCTGTATTTTAACGAATACATTTACTTTTTATTTTAACAAAAATAAGATTACTTATAGATGAAGGCTCCAAATAAGAAGCAAGTACTGGTAAATGAAGAAGGTGAATGTGTTCTATAAAAACCATTCCCCATTATGGAGGGTATTGAATTGTAAAATACGTACTTTTCATATAGCACATACACTACTTAACTACTCCTCAAGGCAACCATCTGTTCTTATCTATCTAGAATGAAAGCAATAAAATATTATTAAACTGTCAAAATCTATTTTTCCTCCCATTTAAAAACAGAAAAATATTGCTTTGAACTGGGAAAAATATCCATTGCAATTGAAAAAAATATGAAAGGATGAGAATTCTGTGAAGGCTGGCTTTCATTTAAACCTTTTCAGAGGGGTAAATTCACAAAAAAAAGAAGAAAGGAACTAAGAATAATGAAATCAAGCTAGTTATTCAGAACACTGTGTCTTGTTCATACTACTTTGCATTTTATTACACTAGTACTTGGTAGCACTAAACAATATCAAAGAAACTTTGCTGAGTGATACAGAACAAACAGTGGTGGTGCAGTAGAACAGATTACTAAGAGTGAAATAATAGTAAAGACTTTGAGAGTCATAACTAATAATAAATCTCTTATAATACCAATGTTGTTTTCTATTAATATGCTAAGCTAAAGTATACAGCTACTAAAGAAGCAATTAGCTGTCCCAGCGTGCTGACATGTGTGATTTTACTTTCCATTGATCTAAACAGCATCAATCTTTCATCACACCCTGCTTGGATTGTTCTGCAAATGCAAGGCCCACCTTTCAAAACAACAACTGTTTTTTTTTTTAAAAAGTTTTAACTCGAAGAATTTTGGCTTTTACTAAGAGAACATCTCACATATTTTTACAAATTCTACATCTGTAAAAATGGATTCAGTGAGACTGTCTTTTTTGAGGGGCTGTATTACCCATGTCCCAATAATTAATTATTCTGCCAAAGTACCTAGCAGACCATAAGCTCAGCCTTGCCTCCCCTGCAATGCTGACATACCGTCTGGGAAGTCTGGGTGGCAGAGCTGCAGGTCTTTGCAGGTTCGGGCTGGGTTGTTCTGAGTGCCCATTGGGTACTTCATGTGCTCAATGTCTTGCTTCAGCGAATTCAGGGAACCAAAGATCTCTTCCATGCCATCAGAATAATCCAGAATATTATCACCAGCATCAGATAACATATAATCAGGAGATCTTCTTGTCTTCTTGGGTGACTGGATTGGCAGTGGCTGGATTACCTCACCTGGAGGGCCCTGAGGAAAGCAACATATCCGATTACCTTTTTTGTTTGTTTTTCAGCAGAGGAGGACCACAGAATGTGGCTTGGAGAGGCTTCAGAGGATTTCTTCAAAGTGTTAATTTCTTTATTACGCTTAATTCTTCAGATTTATACCTACATGTTTTGATTTACTTGGAAAAAAAAAAGACAGTAGAAGCCAAACCATTGTCATGCTCTAAACTCTTCCCACTACATTGCTGTTTGGGGAAGAGTGTGTTGCTCTCACATCAGTGCACAGAACTGACTTGCAGTTGCCTTTGTATCCCTGACAATTCCCTCAAGCACAGACACAGTCTATGACAAGTGAAAACTGTGGGTGTTTCCTGTGCTAAAACTTCAAAATTCCACTTGGAGTCTGTGAAGGAATATTTAATTTTAAGAAATTGAAACACTGTATTCAGATTTGGACTCCTTTCATTTTAAGTTATTATGATATGAAAAAGAAATAGTGGAAACGGATTATCACCAGGGGAAACCAGTATCATTCCATTTTCTGTGCTTCAATATACACCTTAAATAATTACACCTTAAATAATTATACACCTTAAATAATTATTGCATGAGGATTTTTTGTTTGTAGGGGGTTTATAGGTAGGGTTTGCATGTTTCTTTTGTGGGGGGGATTTGTTTGTTTCAAATTTCTAACTTTTTTTCAGTCAGACATGTATTTCCGTGTGTCTGGGAATCCGTGTTTCCTGAAAAATGATTTTGCAAACAATCATTAATATTTTAGTTCAAAAATGCTGTTTTTTACCCTTGTCAAAACAGGGTCACTGTGTCAGTGTAATGCCAAGATAAGAATTCTTACTTACTGGAGGACCAGGTGGACCAGGTGCCCCACTGTCACCCTTTTGACCAGCAGGACCCTATAAAGCAATGAAGGAAACGCAGTGTTGGCCATGCTACAGTTACACAGTGTTTAAAAATAATACACGCAAAACTTAAGTAAAAGAACAAAAAATACAGAAGAGAACTACTCACACTGGATCCTTTGGAACCCTTTGGACCCTGGGGACCCTATTGACAAGAACATATAACTACAGTTGGAGTGTGTTGCACCCAACATGGGAGTGTTTTGAACAGGAGGACTGGATGAAATTACTTACAGGTAAACCAGGAGGACCAGGGGGTCCAAGTGGACCAGCAGGACCAGAAATTCCCTAAAAATGAATACAAGAATAAGCACAGAACTAAAGCATTCTACATAATGGACTGGATTAAAAATGCGTATCTGTGAAAAAGGTAGTCCCAATAAATGGCCAGCTCTGAGTTTTGATTTAGACCATTTGCTAAGAGTCAAAATAGTTTGTAAGTTTAAAATACTATCTGACAATTCAAGTTGCTTGTAGTTGTTCTTGCACTGCAATACGTATAGTCACAACTGTGTACCTCTTCAGACTGGTTTGGAAACCTCACTTTTTACATAGTGTCTTATAAATATGGCTTAATAGCTAGGAGAAAGGGAGGCCCTTTGAGTAATGAAGTTAATAAACGTGATGAGATCGGTGCTGCTGGTGTTATCTTGTCCCTAACTTGTGTTGTGTGTGCATGTCATAGTGTATGTTTCCTTCTTTTTCTCAAACATTCTATTATCTCATTTTAAGATGCTTAATCACTGTGTTTGTACAATGTGAAGAAGTGTTAGCCTCTGGTAAGAGACTCAGGGTGTTCAATGTTGATAACTTTTTCTTTCAAAAGAAAGCCTGAAATACGTACTCGTTGCTTGCGGGGAACTTGAATGGAAAGACAAGTATGTTGTACTCACTGCATCACCCTTGGCTCCAGGAGATCCCTGTGGACCAGGAAGACCCCTGTCACCCTTTTCACCCTGTTCTCCTGGAGGTCCAATCAGGCCAATCAAACCAGGATGTCCCTAAACAAGATTGAAGAAAATATAGTTAAAACTCAACCTACATTAAAATAAATGTGTTCTGCAAACACATAAATTAGACATTTCAGATGTTATCGCTGTTGCTTGTCATCCACCTGAAAACAAAGTATTCTAAAAGTGTATTTGTTGTTCTTAGATGGCCTTTTAAACTTTAAGATTATTTGCAAGTTGTGACTGCTTTTTCAGTGAAAGCTCTAAGTGCAAGATAGTCCTTACTGAAACTGATACAGGAATAACAATACCTGTGGGTATGGATTTTGTAACAGTTTTCCCATTTAGATGCTATAAGCATATCACAGAGTTGCACATTTGTTCCACATGTGATGTAGCTGTATAAACAGCTGATCCAAGCACACAGACAAAAACTGAAGGTCACAAAGTACATACTCATATTCCTTTCTCTACAGCTTTTCTCTGATACACAAGCAATCAATAAATTGTTGGGACTCCATTAGAAAATGCTATCCCAGATGTCTCGTTCCATTATTTCAAAAGAAAGTATTATAGTTCTTAAGTATTTTTTATTTTGTTGCTTTAAAATAAAAATCTCCAATGCTTGTTATTTCTACTTAGTTTGTTCTTGTGAAACTGACAGTTCTCTTTTTCATCAGTATCTTTGGTATTTTCATTTCAGGGACAGATCATGTGGTCAATAGATTACCACACAGGCAGTAACTTTTTCCTCCTACTGCAAAGGCACAGTGATAAAGCATACCTTCTCTCCTTTGGAACCTGGATCTCCTTTCAGTCCAGGCAAGCCAGGTGGACCCTTAATAAATCAAGGGAAATAATGTTAAAATAAATTTTAACATACTGCACAGATCATGTTTTCTTGAGATGTTATTAAAGGCAGTGCAAGTCAAAGTGCATTTATGTGCTTTGTAACAGTTATGTACTTATGTAATCCAAGTACAGTGGTTGATGGTTGCAATTGATGATACGTGATTTAGAGCCCAAAATAAAGTTGAAATGTATGTTTAAAAAGGCATAAAGATGCTACTGTGATATTTAAATTTCTTTATAATTAGAAATCTAGAAAGGGTGCATGATTAGAAATCTATAAAGTGGAGGGCCAACTAAATTCTTAATTTGAGAAATCTTCGTATGTTCATAAGAATAGCAGTATTGGTTTTGTGTAAGTTCTACAGAATGAGGTGAAAAATTCAGGCCAAGCAGTGCATATGCAAGGGACATGAATTTCTCAGAGGCTTTAATCTCACATTGAACATGTATGCATTAGGTGTAGAGCTGCTAAGTCAGTCTCTCCTCACTACAAGTCTCCTGGTGCCAGTGGACATCTGTGAAATTCTGCTATGGATGGCAGCAGTAAGTGACCTTTCCAACCTGGCACAGGTTCAGCAGTGCTGTAACACTTGATGTACCAAATATTATTCAGCACGTATGCTTTCCATCTCCACTTCAGGAATCATTAGATGCAAAAGCCTAGGCAAATACATAATTCATGAAAGAAATGTGAAATTTTTAAGCTTTTGGAATACAGAATCAGACTTTTCACCTGCAGTGTGTTGTGCTCTGCTGCAAATCAGCTTTCATATTCTTCTCCTGATAGCAATCTGCTGCAAAGGATGGGAGGGAGACCTAACCTCAGCAACTTCTACATATAAACTTTACTTTCTTAAAATCCAAAATTCAGTTGCAGCCATTTATTGAAAAAAAGTTCTTATTGAGCTGACAGGCAGTCTCTGCATTTGGGAGTATATAGTTCATTAATATACTCAGCTTTAGGTTTGAGTTGAATATTTAAGCTCACAAAGATTGGAAGAGAGATCTTTAGATGATGTATTTGGGGGCTTTTAGTGACTGACGTGGGGAAAGGATGCTTGGTATTGCTGAATAATTGTTCATTGGCTTTCAGCTTTCAGCACAGAATTGTAAGTGAGATCAGTTTTCAGTTCCCTGACTCATACTCCATGCATTTTATCTGTAAGCTTCCCACATCACTTAAAAAGCGTGGTGATGATCCCATCATAAACTCATTGGAGAGAACATGTACAGGGAATCCTTTTCCTTTCAGCTTCTCATTCATTGTTCCCAACCCCTGACTTATAAACAATATGTTATCCATGAGACTTTAGAGAAAATTAGAATGTTAAAACAAAGAGCAACAAAGATGTATAATGTAAAGCTTCATCAGTATATTATTTGATCATTATTGTATTCTAAAGGACAGAGAAAAATGAAATTAAATGTAGGTGCCATTGCAATACCATGTATAATGATATACACAGAAGTTATCAATGCATACAACTATGTACCAGATCACTGTTCATTGGAAAAAATCTTTCTGGTGCGGGGCATAAAAATATATATTCTGAAGCTCTTTGCTTATAGGTTAAGAAGTTGCATGTTTGGAATATTTTTGGAAATGTAAATAGCTATTCAAAAACCTTCACCCATGAATGTTATTCAGTCAATGAAAGAAAAGGCAATTGCCCATGTTCACATATGCACATAAAAACAAAAGACAGGTTTATGGTAAAAGTCTTGATTTATGCAGCATTTCAGTTTAAATTCTACATTTTTTTATCCCTTTCATTTTTATGTACTGGAGGAGACTGATACAAAAAATTTGTAGCTGATGTTCAGATCCCGAGTTCTCACTGGAGAAGCAGGAATGCTCTTGGGAAGATTTTCAGTTGCTTAAGTGCAAAACCTTTCAGTATAAAGGCTACCTAAGGACATGTTTTCTCTGTATCCTCTAAGTCCACATAGGAAAAGGAAGAGAGGATTTCCTTCACACTTCCTACTCACAGCTTTCCTTTTCCCCCTTCAGGGCCACACCATTTCTCAAGTAGAGGATAGGCCCTTACTGCCCTGTTCTCCTAAAGTAATCTGAGATATTCTGGCTGAAATACCAGAGCAGATTTAACTTAGTATGTGATAAGACTTGTCTATTTTTTCCATCAAACTCTTAACAGTCCATATTTTGTTTCAAAGCTTTACATTCCCAATTTGGGACTCAACTGTGATAACAGAGGTGAACTCTACCTCAATGACTTTGGAAAGCAAGGGATACAAGACCTTTTCACTAAATTGGATCACCTTTGCTTGACATGTGAAGAATTAACCTGCTGGCCATATAGTAGAGACTTGAATTTCTTCTTTGGTACAAGTGTCTTTTTAGCCCTACTTCTGATTTCTATTTTTCTGTCTCTAAGGAACAGATATGATCTAAACTTTTTCCCCTATGAACAACAATTTCCTAAACCGAGCAGTCATTAAAATCAATGGATGTACACAATTTGCCACTGCTAAGGAAACAAAAGGATTTAAGGTGGTAAGCTTTGCTGATATGGGGACAGAATTAGACTTTTTCATTGTAAGCTTCTTTCATTTTATTTGATTTTTAATTCTACTCAGAGGATTTAATTGATTTTGTTTTACAACTGCCTTATTCCACTTTTTACCTGGTCTAACTCAGCAGCATTCAGCACAGTTGCCTACTAAAGCAGAGCAATAAAATCTGAAGTCAGTTGTGTATCAGATTTTACCAGCACAGAATAGTAGCAACTTTGTGCTACGAACTGACCTTTCATTTTTCTGTAAATGCACAGACACATTAATGGCAAGTTTTCATAGTACAGTGCTTTTTCTGTTTTGGCCCTGAAAGGAAGGTACTCACCAGAGGTCCAGGAGGGCCATCCTGACCTGGTGCTCCAGGTAGACCTTGTTCTCCCTAGAGAAAACAAAAAGGTCTCTTTACCAGAGTCTATAGAAGAAATGCAACATTTAGAATATTATTTTGTGTTCCCCTTACTTACCACAGGGCCAGGAATGCCCCGGAGACCCTCTGGGCCAGGTTTGCCAGCAGGCCCCTGTGGACCAACTGGACCTGTTTTTCCAGGAGCCCCTTCTGCACCAGGTTCACCCTAAAAAGAACACAGCAGGTCAGGAAGGAAAAGACAGCTTGGCACTGTAAGGATATACAAGATGCAAAGCGAGAGCAGAGTTCCTCGCTCTGGTTTTTAAAAGCCAAACGAGTGTTCTGCACAGGAGCATTTCCCAAGCCAGATGTGCTGCCTCCTTGGGCAGAGGTTCTGCAGCAAAGCACGTCCCTTTGCCTTTCCTCAGCCTGCACTGCTGAGGCTCCACTCCATCAGCTATTGCTCCTAAGTCTGGGTCTTCATTTGAATTTTACAGTTTCCCTAGTATTACTTTGGTAAGTTGCCACTCAGTGCATGATGAGGAATTTAATTTTCATTTATATATAGTTTTATTTCCATGCATCTAAAAAACCCTTCAGTGATTACCTTTGCGCCTTTTTCACCTTGTCTGCCTTCAGCACCAGTTGCTCCAGGAGGTCCCTGTAAGACATGGACACTGAAAAAATCTGAAAGTGCAATTTCCACTGTATCAATAAGTAGTAAATGCTTACAAAATAACATTAAATTTCTTCCTTGAGATTTCATTCACAGGATAAATAGAACCCATCTGTCATATCAGTTCTTTTTCCCCTTATAAAATTTTCTGAGTTTTTAGAGTGTCTAAAAGAATACGCATTGCCTAACACATCTGACATGATGAGGTTCAAACCAAAGAAAGAGCTTGGAAAAAAATTGAAACAGGATATAAATGAAAGTGAACAATACTAATTTATACATACGATAACAGTTTTAAACTTGCTTTGCCTTGGCTTCTATCTATTCACTGTAGTTTGTCCACTGATTCCAAAAGGGCCTGTCACCTACAGAGCACAGAATGACAAGTACTTCTCTATTCTCTAAGTCAGGGATGGGCTCAGTAAGCAGCCTAATTATGTTTGGACAGCCAAAAATTGATATATTATCCACTAAATATGAACGTGAAAAATAAAAAGACCTTTTTCTCCTCCAAAACATCAAGGGCTGATTTTTAGGTCAGGTAATTAATATTCATAGCTTCAGCCATGAACAGAAGCAGTGTCTAGAATCTAATGTACTCTTCTGGAAATGGTTCTCTATATATACTTAGTTTAGAAAAGATGCACTTGAGATAATAGACCAACTGTTCTCCTACAACGTTAATTTTTAACCTGGGAAATGTCTTTATTGCAAGCAGCTATTTCTTGCCAACTGATGATCAGCTTAAAGCAAAAGGAAAGAAAAGTGACCATGATCAAATGGTGTGATTTTGTGAATCCATAAAACTTACTTCCTAAGACTCATCTGTTCGTTAATGCAACAAGCAGTTTGTTATGTAGAAATTTAAAAAAACACACCAAGTTGTAAGGACCAGCAACAAGAAAAATTCAATCACTTGTATTCATTTACTGCTTTTTACTTTGTAAAAATATACAGAAAACCAATGTAGGCCCCCTAAAATTAAACCACCAGAACTTTGTGGGCTCAAGGAGTTAGAACAGTGTTTGACCTAACAGCAATTTTTTATACTAGAGATGAATCAAGCCCAAACATTTTTATAGCCTGTCTACTACTACTGTCAAATACCTTGCACAACTCCCCCAGTTTTAATTCCTGGAAATCTATATTCATTTTATAACTATTTACATAGAAGTATATTAAGATCATTCATTTGCTTCTGAAATTAAGCTTTCCCCAGGGTAGAATTGAACATCTGCTGCACTGTGTGAACCTTTTGGCCAGCACAGACAGTTCAGGCTCTACATCACAGGTAATACAAAATGAACTGAATTACCCACAGTGGACTTTGATCATTTGTTGTGGGTATCTACAGGTTTCTCTCTCTGTTATTTTCAAGAGCTGTAATGGGTAACGGACTTAGTTTTATCTCTTCAAATTACATAGAAGCTAAAAAGCCCCGGGCAATGCAGTCCAAATGCTGACTTTAAAACAGGAAGAATATTTTAAATCACTGCTTTTCCAATAATAGATAATAATGTCTGATGCATATACCCCTGGTGTAGCTTGTAATTTGCTTGGTGGATCATAGTTTGCAGTGATAACAGGAAGAATCAACAGATATCTAAATTAACTCAGCAGATTTTAGAAACATGACTTTGTTTTCTTACATGGTATAATTTACATGTCTATTGTCTTTACTGCTTGAAAATTCCTTACACTGAAGTTCCCATATGGATTATAATCTGCCCTGCCTAAGAAACTGGAAGGGCTTGAGTGTGGTAGTTTGTATTTGAGAAATATGGTCTGCATGATCTAGAAATGGAGCTGCAGCATGAATTAATGAGCCACTGCAATGGCTGTTACAAATACAATGAATGCTGAGTGCTGAACAAAGTGGGGTGTTCTCAGTCAAACAATGCCAGCACTGCTCCGGGTGCAAAGCTGTTGGAACTGCTCCTGCTGCCAGCTGGGAGTGCTGGCCTGGCACAGGTGGGGCTTCTGCAGAGAGGGAGAGACTGCTAATTATTATTTATCATACCTCCCTACACTGGAGTTGTTGGGAGTGTCTGGTTTTTAACTGACAGGAAATATTTCACTAACTGCACATCACTGCACAGCTGCCCACCCTCACCCCCCAGCTACCTTGGCGAGTTTTATGATCAGTGCACTGTAATTTCAGACATATTGCCTGATACATTTTATGCAGAGCCAGGAATACAAAAACAGTCATGCAGAAACAAACTTGTTCTCAATTTTGTTACATGAACCTATTGAACATTTCTGTCTGCTCTTCCATACTTCATTAAAATAATTTAAATTATCATTTATAGCTGTCTGTCACCTGACTTAAACCATAATTTCCAATACAGCAAACCATTACTGCATTTCCTGGGCCTGTTGAGATAAGAACCTGGAATATTGTTAGGTGTCCTGTGCATTTGCAATCAAGAGAGAAAATCAGCTTAATTTTTAAGTGGTGAGAGCACCCTGCTGAGGCAGAATGATGCTGTAGCCAGATGGAAAAGAATTTCCTTCATAGAAACACTTTATCTTTTCCTAAGTTACTCAACATTATATATAAAGGCAATGAACCAAATAAACTTTTCTGTCAAAATTTAGAGACCTGCTTTGCTGCAGTATTGACATCTCTTCTTTTAATTAAAGTAGGCAGTGTATTAATATATTAATTAATATATTAATTAGGGTACAAATTTTGGGGATGCTCTGATGATGTATCCACTTTGACTTCATCCATAGATTTAACCTTTTAGTTTGCTTTAGAATTGAGCTAAGTGGTCTCAGTGCTTTTTGTTGAAATTGACTCTTCCATACAATAGATGAAAACTAACAAAAAGAATTTTTCCTGTTCATTTTTCCAGCAAGGTGTGAAACTTTCAGTCTTTTCACTGTTTCTTGCTAGTGTAATATCAATATAATACAGATTCTCTACAAGCTTGAAACATTCTGGTACTCAAGTAATGTAGAATCTGATTCTACAAAATGTTTTCTTTGGAATTCAGGAATGAGATTACTTGGCAATACTTAGCCATAGATTTTCCCTAAATTGGAAATATGTCAAACTGCAGGTAAGATGGAGTTTGTGTTTGTACAGTGGGTTTTTGTCTAGGTACAATCAGATAAAATACAGCCCATCTCTTAGGAATGAGGTACTGCCTGTCTGGATAATAAAGCAGGAAGCTCTAATTTGATGTCAAACAAACATACTGAGTGCTCATATTCAATCAAGCCATATTTCAGTTCTAGTGATAAGGTTGCTAATGCTGCCATAATCATTTACAGTGTTATAAATATATTGCAAGTTGGTGGAGCAAATAGAGTATTGTATAAAATAGATAAAACTAATTAGGCATATCAGCTCACTCAAGCCCATTAAATAGAGCAATTTAACATATTTTGTTAAATAACTCTCAGCTTACTTTTAATGATGACACTTCTGTTTTTTCAAGTGTAAAAACTGCGTCTAATTTCCCTCTAAAGCAGACCTAAAGGTTGATGCATCTACTACAGTCCTGTAAGTATAACATTATTTACTGGGTTTGATTAGCTATATTTGTAAAGCCTGTGAAGCTTCAAAGACTTTAGAAATAATGGAATAGCTTCATAAGTCACAGAAATGTCTGCTTGTTAATTTTGTATGCAGAGGGTATGACGGAGTTTTGCACAAAAACTGCGTTGAAATGATTTTATTTCAGAGGCCAAAGACTCCAAAACAGACACATTGTTCCTGCTCTCTGATAGCAGTCATGTGCCTAAAGATGATGTCTTGTATTACTGCCATAATCACTCCCTGCTGTGAGCAGACTAATTCAGCAGACTGAACTCACTTGGGTGAAAGGAAACAGAGCCCTTACAGGTAAGAAATACATTCTACTCTGTATTTTGGCTCCCATGTTCTGTGTTAGCCATGTAAAGAGCTTTCCCTGCTGTTTCCATTCTTTCATTTCTCCCAATACATTACTGAAAAGAAACATGAAACATTATGTGTGTGTCACCACATGGAGAACAAGTAGTTGCAATTCTCTAGGACATGTTTCAGACAGAGACCTGAACAAGGACCATGAGCTATTACTTACTCTTTTCCCGGGAGGGCCAGGTGGGCCAGCTTCCCCTGAAGGACCTGGGGGACCCTGCCACAGAAAGGTAGAAGCTCAGTGCTAGTAAAGGATGGAGTTATCTTTATTAAATGCAACAAACATCTGCAATATGTTAGCCCCTTTTAGTGGACAGAAACTAAATACCAGAAACACACAGAGAGAAGTACTCAACAAACCCTTTCTTAGGGTGGTCTTTTGACATTTGTAACATCTTTTGTTACTGTAAAAAATGCAATCATTCTTTTTTTCTCTTCCTGTTTGCAATAAAACATTGCAGAGCAGAAAGTGGCTGCATAGAAACAATACACAGCCTGAGCCAAGTGCCCAGCTCCAGTAACAAGTTTCTTGTTTTATGAGGTGCTGGAAGTGTTCCTTTTGCTACAGTTTTTCACTAACATCTGTGAGTTAGCCATGGGTGGCTTTCTCTTGAAAAACGTTCCTGTCAAAAAAGACACATGGATAGTAACTTCCTGAAGTATGCAGGTAACCCCCAGCTCATAACCACCCATCACTCAACCCTATGTTCAATGCACTAGCATTTTTTATTTACAAACTGTACTGTATGCAATAATTCCCTGATAATCAGAACTTCCAGAGCTAGAGAGAGACTTTCCAAAATGGTAATCTACTTCTTTGCAATTAAAAAAAAAAAAGAACTGTGAGGCCTAATATGGATATTGCTCAATAATGCTTAAGATCTTTGCTTAATTTCATCAGGTTAGCTAATGAACATTATTTGGCTTCAGAATTCCTTTCTTATGCTCAGAGTTGCTCTACTTTTAGTGCTCCTCAGCAGCTCCAGCACAAATTCTTAACACATCATTTATTCCTACTTGTAAAAGAAATTGAGCTCTTGCTCAATTGTGTTACTATAATATGGGCAGTTTTATCTCTGCAAAGAAATAAATAGTTATTTTTCAGTATAGCAGAAAAAAACATCTACTTTGAAAATGTTTCTAAGAGTGAGAATGTATAGAAACCACTGATTTGGCAAAAGATACTTTCTTAGTATTGGAGAGAAAATACAGGTGACATAAAATGACCGAAACAACTCACAGGTTGACCAGGATCACCATCTTCACCTTTCTCTCCACCAACACCATCCTGACCCTACATAATTCACAGGAAAATAAACAAAGTTAAAAATTCAGCTGATTTAATTAATTTAAGAACATTATTTTTCCACAGACCATTTTCCCAAGGAAGCTATTTGTCAAAACTTTTTAAAGATTTCTAAACATTTTTAAGCCTTAAGAAGTATGTGAACAGCAGAGCAATGCATTTTACAGGCAAGAACTCATCTCCAGACAAGGAAGAATCATGGTCAACTAGAATTTAGTGCAGACTTTAACTGTTTTTAAGGTATACTTACAGCTGGACCAGGTTCCCCAGGGGGACCAGGATCTCCAGGAAAACCAACTGGGCCCTAGATAAATCAGGAAAAAACCCAAGGAAAGTGTCATCCATTGACAAGCAGGTAGCACTCACCACAAATATTTTATGAAACATACAATGAATTAACTGCAATTGTATCAAATTGTATACAGTTCTGTATGTAGCACAACTTCAGTAATGCTTCACAGTGTTTTGTGTTAAAATTATTAAGCTCACTTACTGGGTTACCCTTAGGCCCATCATCACCTGGAGGTCCTTTAGCACCTGGGGGTCCAGCTGCTCCAGGTGGACCAGCTTCACCTTTCTCTCCCCTTTCACCTTTAGGACCCTGTAGAAAACACATGAACACAAAAATGTCATCTGGAAATGGAATAGCTTGGAAAAAAAGGATCACAATGTCCAAACTTTTTTTTCAGACCAGGGCAATGTTACTCCTCCATAAATACTGGCATGTGAATTGGAAATTAGGACCTCAGCCTTAAACTGGAAAACCTGTAAATCTCAGATCAAGTGCCAACTTCTGCACCCAGTTTGCACCAATGAACTATTCTCAGAGAGAAGAACATGCAAGCCAAAGTTAATGCTTTTGGAAGAAAACCTATGTACTTGTTTAGGAAGACTTCAGCTTCACCCTTTAGCTGTTAGTACAAGATGTCTTTATGATTATATAGAAATAAATTGCATTTTAAAGTTCTTCACTGAAAATTCAAATAAATCATACACAAGTGACCTGATTAAATGCTTTCTAATGTAAGCACTACCAGATACCTTAGTTCACTGTAGTAAAGGTTAATAGGAATAGAAAACCAAAATACTCACCGCTGTTCCGGATTCTCCAGGAGGCCCAGGGTTACCAGCTTCTCCAGGTTCACCCTAAAAAGGTGTGAGGATGCATTTAGGAGTCATTAGGGAGAACATTTCTATGAATCTATTTCTGTTATTACATAGTACGTATTCTTCTCATGCTTATTCATGCAAACAGCTTACAAGAACTGGTTTTTATTTGGTCTATCAAAATGAGGTTAAGTTACATATATAGTTTTGCAGAACTGAAGTCTAAAATTTGAGAAAGAATATATGAAATTAATGTTTTTCTGAGACAGGGAGACTAACCTGCCCTTTGGGTTTTGGAAGATATTCCCCTTCATTATCCCATACATTGCAAATTTCCTGTTTGTCATCTTTCTTTCTAGTCACAGAAAAGCCAAGTATATTGACTGTATATTTGTGTTCTTTAGAATAATTTTGTTTTCTAGAAGATAAATTTTGCCTGGAAGCAAGTTTCTACAAATAAGAGAATACTAATTGGAAATGAATGTCAATGCAGTGACGTGATTATTGCTAGAGCTACTGTCAGAATAAAAAAAATATATAAAGAAAAACATAGAACAATAGCATAGCAGTTAGCAAAACTTCCTCCACAGGCTACAGAGGTGTATGCTATGTATATAATATGGAAATTATTTAGTAAAGCAGAGGGCTTTGAGGATGACACTGTATGTAGAAAATCTGTGCAAGCCAAAGATTATGCACTATTAAGTGAACATTTAAGATAATTCAGTCTGTTTCTGAGCTAATATAGAGTATTAGCTCACAGGCTATCTTTTCAATTGTTCATTTAAAAGTTTAGTTATGACTGATTATTTTCTAGCTCAGTGGTCTGATAAATAAACTATTTTCAGAAAACTATTCCTACAGTAGAATATTTAGTTATTAGCATCACAGACACATGAATCTAAGAAAGAGTAACAGAATATGCTTCGTGATTGTCATGGAGTACTGAGGTAAGAACTATATATTCTTATTCCAAAGGTTTTCTCAATCTAAATTCTAATGGGGGGATTTTCCCCCACATATATATTCTTTTTGCACACCAAATGAACCTTGCTAATAATTAAGCCTGTGGACAAGAATAGTTTAGTGCTGAAAATGCACTTTACCCAATCCCCTCTGCTGAACTCACAGATTTGGAACAAATTTGTGTATCCTTCATACCCTGTGTGACCTACATGCCCCTCTTCATTCTATGACAATTCAATAAATACTTTGTGCATGTCTGTCATTTCCATGTGGGCACTATAAAGCTGTAAATCATAAAATACAAATTTTAAACAAATGGTGTAGATACTGAACTTTTTTTCAGAGAAGCCAATAGCAGCAAGATGACCTCACTGAGACCAGAATTTGGCCCAATGTAAATATTACACTAGAAATGAAAAAAGATTTGAATACCCAACTGAATTCCAGAGTAGGTTAATTAACAGACAACCAAAATTTTATAAGCAATATTAAAATGCCCTTTAGAAAGGGCACTTTTAAAGGGTGAACGTGCTTTTAAGAACTATGGAATGTTTTATTAGATATATTTAAACTTGTAGTAATCTTAAAAATTAATAAGCCCTTTTAGTACTTAAATTCATTTGCTTCCATGATAGAGCATTTTTTAAAAAAACAAACCAAACAAAAACAAAACAAGGAAAACCAGTGGCTACTTCAGGTCAATAATCACTAAGTATGTTTTCTAGGAAAATTCATAGTCTAACTCCCTTATCCTCTGCATGGGGTTTACTGAACCAGCAGCATCATTGGCACTGGGGGGTTGCCCAGGCCCTCTGTCACACAAGATTTCGCCACAGAGAATGAAGTCTGGAGTTAGAAAATGTATTGATGTTATTCAAGTTAGTGACACACTGTATCTAACAGAGTCCACCACACCGACTCTTTCAACAGGTGTGCCCATTGCAGGACTAACTAAAGGAGTGACAGAAGAGCACCAGTTGTGCCAAGACTTTCCTGGTGAGCACTTGTGCCAGTGCAATCCTCTCGTAAGCTGCTCAGAGAGCAAGTTCTTTTTCTGCCTTTCTGCCAAATGCCACTGTAATTTATGATGATCCACATTTGATTTCTAATACAATTCTTATCCTTCCCATTGACAAACACTGATAATTTTATGCTATCATGCACCAATGGGCTTTTCCTGTTGTATTGGCCTATTCCTGGGGGGCACCTGCTGTAGCACACCTGTGGCAATGGCAGGTGCAGGCAGCCCTGTGAGCTCTGTGCACAGCACCAACCCAACCAGCAGCAGTGGGGAAACCAGCAAAACTGGAAGGGCTAGAAAATGTCAAAATGTTCCCCTTAAAGGGCATCTCTGAAAGATGAGACCAGTTAAAGTTTCATCTCACATTAATATCTCTATATCATTGCTCTACAAAGAAATGTGACTCTTCCCTGTATGTAGTCCTGGTTTTACCTGACAGTGATTTTTATATTCCAAATATTAGGTACCATAAAATGTTGTATTTGGTTTAGACAGCTGCTAAGGGATTTAAACATTGTTTTGATAGAGAAGATCATAGCTAGTATATATTTACAAAGTGCATATTTATAGCTACTAAAAACTGTGCAATCTATAGCTATTGTTGGCCCTTGTCCTTCTTTTCATTTTCAGTAACAATGGTATTAATTCAGAATCTGATGCACTTTCTCCATGGGAAATATTTTGTGTTCTTTTGGGAAATAGAGTTTATGATCTAATAAGAAATATATTTCACCTCTGGAGATATTTTTCTCTTTTGTTACCAGGTTAAAAGTTATTGTGGTCTTTCTTAGGCAAAGCCTTCCTCTGACACAATTGCAATAATCAAAGACAGACATCCTGAACTATGAAGTGCCACGTCATTTCACAGACACTTTTAATTCTCAAAACTTCCTTGGATTAAGCAAGCAGAATGGTTTCTATCAAGCCAGGCAAGGTGGTTTAGAAGTTCTTTGTTTTCCTTACGACCAGTTCTAGAGAATTGTCCATACAAAGCACAGAGATAGTGGATGGAAGGCTGCCACCTTTTGTTTAAATCCTGGGGCATGATTTATTTTGGAAGAGTGAGGCAATTTTGCAACTGACTGGGTTGTGAAAACAATTCAATTACAATTTTACTACTTTTTTGCCATTATCACAAAACAGAAAAAAAAAAAAAAAGAAGAGAAAAAGTGTGCTTCTAGAAGATGATACCTTTTCCCATAGGTATGTATGTGACTGTGATATATAGAATAACTCTGTCCAGAACTGTTTAATTGAGAGAGAAATTCTAAAGCTGTGCTGCATTTTCTGGGAGGGCTCATGTTCACAAGCATGGAGAGATGGAGGAGGATGAGAAGAAATCACAGTCATCTGGTCATGTAAGGTTATTGCAAGTTATTTGTTATGACATATTCAGGTAGCATAAACTGCCATAGATGCATCTTGATTAAGCACCTTAGCAGTGTCAGCACAGACGTGTGTGAAAAATATGCACACATAAAGAGGTCTGTGAAAACTTACTAGACATGTTTTTAAACTTAGAGCCAGAACACTCAATTGGTTTTGTCCTCTCATATCCATCTGTGGTATAAATCAATGATTAAGCATGTAAACGATTGATTTCACTTGTTTACTGTGCTGGACTCCTTATTAGCACAATACTTGAAAAAGTATTTTAGAATAGAATAGGAAGGAATATAAACCCAGATGAGCATAGTGATTTTCTAACATCAGACTTTTTTCATACAGTAAACCAGATCTGAAATGTGAGAAAGAATGCTTAGGTTCTGCAGACATCATTTTGCACTGCTCTCTAACTTTGGCAGTTTATAACATGCTGTGGAAGGGAGGAAGGATGGGAGAATGGCACAGTACTCACTGCAGTTATCACAAATTAATCTAAATTAGAAAGGCAAATTTATTTTACTAGGGTTTGTGGAAAAGAAGCGTGAGGTTAATATTACTTGCTCTGTTCCCCCTCTGTTGTAAATTCTTATGTCATGTAAAACATCTACTGCACAGTTTGGAGAAGTCATAAGCAATTTCCTGGGTATTTAGAATACCTGCATGTTAGGCCTTCGATATCAAATCAGAGATAAGCACCTGTTGGTACATTTTGGTTTTACACTGTTTCTTAATTAAAAGCACCCCAAAGAGAATACTCTTTGTGTGGAGGCTGGATTTAAGTGGTTCTAGTTGAGCGAAAGGCTCGAGACCTCTGGGCCACTCTGTGGAGGTTACAGGCATTAATAATGCAAAGCTACACGCACAGTTGTAGTGCTGAGCACTCTGAACATTTAGGCCCTTGTGTGTAGAGCAGAGGAAAACAACAAGCTCGTTAAAAATGCATGGCACTAAGTGTGACAAAAATTGTTTCGCATTTGGCAGAAGATAAGGGCTCTTTGAAACCCCAGTATTAATGACAAAATATCTCCTGGTCTAACCATTCAAATATAATGTGAGCAAACCTCTTTCACTCTGCAGCAGCGACAGAGATGCTTTTCTACACTCTACAATCACTCCATTCAATTATCTCTAGTATGATATGTCTTTCCTGAAAGGGGTGCAGAGGCCAAAGCTTGCTGACATAATAAGAAAAACATAGGGCAAAATACGCGTAGGAAGAAAAGGAACAGAGAAAATGCATGTTTTGTTTAAAAGCGTGAACTGTCCTCCCACTGTGGGAACTCCTCCTGACAAAACAACTCTTGATGATTTCTAAGCTTGCAAAATTCATTAAATGGAACTGAAATTAAGAAGGAAGATATCATAACAAGGAAAAAAATCTGGCATGTACTAAAACTTGAGGAGGAGGGAGGAAAGTAATTAGAATAAATAAAACCTTCCAAAATAGCACACTTGGAGGCTTCTCTGTGTGAATGCAGAGAATATGGGAAATAAGCAAGAGGAAATAAAAAATGACAGCCAAGTGATAAACAGTCATTTTCATGTTCTTGAATTAAATTTCATGGCCTGATCATCACAAATAGGGATTCTACATCACATATATGAGTCACTGGGAGAAACAAAGGAGTAAGGAGTTCAATATAAGTCAATGTTTTTACAAAATGACTGGAATATAATTTGATCATGAAACAGTAAAAATTAAAGAGGTGACTAAACCACCAGCAAAATTCCTGTTGAGTTCAATGGGCCACAATATTACATAAAGTGGTTTTTTTTAAAGCAGTGAATATAATTAGGTGCTACCCTGAATGTTCTCATAATTAACATTTTTCTCAGCACCCTCAATGTAAGGAGTACCACTCAGTGGTAGCAGGACAATGTTTTCCTCCCACAGTGCTGATTATTTTCTGTATTCAACTGACATACAGATTCTCTTTTTCCAGTAACATTTTTTTCTACCAACTCTTACATTTGTCACGTTTCTGGTACTCATCCCAGAGAGAAAAATAAAATCCTCCAGCTCTTCATAAAGGCCAAGATCTTTTTAAAAATAGGTTGGACAAACAATGTCACAAACTTGGGACATTAGAGGGAATATCCTTGTTAATAATGCACTTCAGTGGGAGGGCATCATGTTTTGTATGTCTTGTGCAATTCTGGGGAGAAGGGATGAAGACACAAGAATGACGCTGCCCCCAAGAGGTGAGTGGATGCTCAGAGCCACTTCCTAAAAAAGCAGTGCTGCAGTGAAGCACTGTCAGCCTGACATGACAGCTGCTTGGGCTCAGTACCATGTGCCCTCAAAACACAAAGAAGGGACACAAAGCAGGGTATTTTTGCAACAAGCCATATATTACATTATATCTGAAGATTCTATTAAAAGAATAGTTTGGTCACACTGGTAAGAAGTTGGTGATTGCTTTTTATGTGGCCTTAATGTAAATGAAGGGTTAATTAAAAAATAATTAAAAAGACATTTAGTGAAAAAACAAATCAAACACATAAGCAACAGTTTATGGCAGATGTCAACAATATTGAAGAGCATTGTAAGAAAGAACTTGTGTTGTCATGGGGGAACAAGAAGAAGCTTGTGAGCTACTGTAAGATGAAATGGAGATTTTTTTTTTTCTTTACTAGTAATACAAATGATCCCAGGAAAGTAATGGCAGCTTCCTTATCTTGTAAAAAGAAAGAATACCCACAAGTTCTGTGAAGCAAAGGAACATGCTTTGGAACAGTGATCAAGAAGAGGATCATGGAAAATATAAGTAATTTTGATTGAAATGACACTTGAGTCATTTATTGTAAATTCACAGATCTGATGGGATTTGTACCTAAAGGTACAATATTGGTCCGTTGTGCCAAAGAAAGTATGTGGATAAATCAAAGGGTGAAGAAGTTAAGACTTCTGAAGTGCTGAAGTTCAGTAATAGTGCAGAAAAGGTACCTGTGCACTTATTTATCTGATGGGACAGGAAGAAAAAGGGAAATCTTGCTTTGTGTTCTTAAAATTCAACACCATGGTGAGCTTTCTGAAAAACTACCAATACTGACCTACCTAGAGATGTCTTTTCTACAATTTATTGACATTGGGGTTTCTTTGTACACATATGATACTGTGTGGAAAATAATTAAATACTTAAGAGAAATTTACACAGTTTCTCAATAAGCTATTTATAAGGTGGCCTAGAATATATTTCTGTTTCCTCCACCTTAGGTTCCACTGGGAATCTTCTTCCCAATTCCAAAGTTCAAGAAAAAATTCATATTAAATCTGCAACATTACAGCAAAAGGCTTTTAGGCTTACATGAGTGATGGGGCTGAGGCCATGTAACTTGATAAAATAAACATAAACAGGCATTTCAAGAGACTCTCTTTTGATATTTTTGCTTGCTCAGCACTATATAATAGTTGACTCTGTGGCATCAAATAAATCACAGGAAAAAAGTCCTCATGTCTATGTATATGTCATCTTTCCTTTAAGAAAAAGGAAGACATATCTGGCATGTTCTTTGGGTAAGATATGAAATTAAAAACCCAAACAAATCCTCTCCATATACTTGAAAATTTTTGAATAGAGAACTGAAAATAGCAATGAAAACAATTTTGATGGAATGAATGCCATACAGCATCAGTCTTAAGTCAGGTTTTCCACTAACAGACATACATTGATGCTGAAGGTGTGCTTCACTTCACAGTGATACACTGGATAATACTGTATATTCTTATTGTTCCAGATAGACAGCTATGACATGTAGCTATGTCATACAGCTACATCAGTATAAAATGGAACACATTTGAGGTCAATAATATTACTGTAAGCATCATATGTAGTTAAGGAAACAACCTTGCTTTATTACTTCACCTGAAAACTACATTTTCTGCTTCAAAGTTCTTTCCTCTGATTGTTAAATAATTTTGTGATGTAAAACTTGAAAGACCAACTGTGGCAAGTCAGCAATTAGGAGTATAGCCAGATCACTAGTAACAAATATTAGGTCAATGAAGGATACTTGGGAACTGTAATATATCTGTATGTCTCCAAAGAAGAATCAAAATGTATATTCCTATTCCAGTTCCAATGTTTTCTCTTTGTAGGAGGTTTTTATCAACACTCACCTTTTCACCAACACCTCCAACAGAGCCAATTGAGCCTGGGGGGCCTTGAGGACCCTACAATGATAAACATATTTGTTATCCCAAATATCCAAAGTAGAGTGCTTGTTAATGAAATACAAAGAGAAAAAGAATAATTTAATTCTTACATCAGCTCCATTAGGACCCTGGGGACCTCTTGGACCAGGAGGGCCAGGTGGACCCTGTATCAAAGAGACAATTTGACACCATAGAATCATAGAACAGATATAATATAGTTACAGCCATAAAGAATAAGTTCAGTAGAGATTTTTGACCAATTAAAAATAAAATAATCAATCTGCAGAGGCCTTTTAATCTTTGCAATGCTACAGAAACAGCAGGGCCAGATTGCTGCCCACTGGATGAGTTCACAGGGGACCCAGACTATGTCACACAGTACCTGAGCTGGAAATGATCTGCTGCTCGGCAGTCCTGAGGATTGGTTTCCTGCATTGTACTTTCCCTGCAGGCCACCTGCATGCCCACCCCACTGTGCAAAGACCCTGGACTAGCTCACATGTCTGGTGACAGCCCTGTGCCACTACTGTGCCATGGTGCCTACAGATGGGCAATAATGACACATCCAGATGTGGCATAGGGTGCTGGAGGCAAATGTTCATGTACAGAGCTTGCATTTCAGTCAGGAACAGCCCAGAAGGCATTCTGTCAACAGCACAAACAGTTGGAAAATGCATCACCCAGAGAAAGTAAACAGAGCCAAATAGTGTTTACCATCTTCTGGCCTGCAGTTACCTGAAGCTAACATACAATGTCCTGAATTTCAGAAAAGCAGCTCCAGTTTCTCTGGTTCAGCAGTATCTACTTTTTCTTTCCTGAAGCTGGTTGCCACTCTCCTGTCTCAGACACATACAGCATCTTCTTTACTATCTATTTTTTCAGAGTATTTTCTTAAGTTACTTAAATCTTGATATTAAAGGAGATAGATGTGGGAAAACAAAGTAAATCCCACAGACGGCTTATGTTACACAAAATGTTTTCATACTTAGTCATCAAATTCAGGAGTAACTTATCAAATTGTGAGCTATAGAGAAAAAACAATAATATATGGAGGATATTTATGTCCTCCAGAGTAACCAGTGCGGAAGAAGTCTTACCATTGGGCCCACATCACCATTTTCACCTTTTTCACCCGGTGGGCCAGGCAGACCCTAAAACACACAAAGGAGAATACTATTTAGTAGGGTGCCTGGAGTGATGAGTTATAAATCAGCAGGAAACAATATATCAGATCTACATGTGAAACTTGTGAACTTTGGAGGGGGCAGGGTGGTGGAACAAGAAAAAAGGATGTATTTGCACTAAAATAAAAAAGGAGGTTTTTTTATGTCACAGCATATGTATTTGTAGCCTTAGGATGCTTAAACTTTGAGATGCAAAAAATTTTTGTGGAAAAATAAGCAAAAACCTATACAGAGAAATGCTAGGGTGGGTAACTTTTAAAACACTCTCAATCATTATCCAGAGCCTGGGAGCAGGTTTGGATAATTTGATTTATGCTATGATACATATATATGTAAAGAAAACATGATCAGTGTGGCCAAGTGAAGTGGTTTGCAAAGATGTCTAAGCTAGCTGAGTACTGGAAGTTGTATAACTGCTTTAATAAGGTGTCCAATGGAGGTGATAAATCCTGCTTGAGAGGCATTGCATTGAGTTGTACAGACATACTCTTGGAAGTAAAATGTCCAAGTTTGTCTAGTAACAAACACCCAGAGAAGGAAACTGCAGCTGATGATAACAGTGATGTCTGTCTAGAAGCACCATCACCACCAAGCTGCGCTTTCCTAAGTGTAGGGTCAAAGCTTGTATTCTGTAAAAGCAGATCCTCTGGACCTGGAGTAAATAGCAGTATGTTGCTTTATATTACGTTAAGATCTGGTTCTAAGTTTCATCTCCTGGGTTCTCCTACTTTCAAACTATGTTATTGAACTACAGCCAACAAGATGGAAAGCAAGATTTGCCTTTTTTGCTATAAAGCTGTATAAAAAAGTAGGAAGTATAAACTTAACCAAGACTATATACGTTCCTCAGCTGCCCTCCTATTTTGACACAATCTAAACAGTAGAAAGACTTTCAAAATTCAGATATATAAAGCTTCTCGAAAAATTATGTATGTCTCTGTTGCTACTACTGCAAAAACTTGGCTGATTTGTCAGTGTATTGTGATTTGTTGTGAGTTTGTTACTATTGGATAATCAGCATGAAAAAACCCCAAAGAGCTTTAGCTCATGTGGCAACACAGTGGTTTTTCTACATAATCCTTGCTTATTTTAAAAAATACCAGACTATATTCTATGGAAATGGAAGCACAGAGCTGATAATAATATCTTCAGCAACACATTTTGATTACAGTACATGCTGAGTAGTAATGCCAGGGTTATTATTACTTTCAAACTTTCAGAGAGAAGAATCCTACCTCAAATAAGCTACATCTTCCAGTTGCCAACAGTCCACTCAGTTCTACACCATGAACACAAAAAGGCATTTAGCTTAAAAAGTTGAGTGCCTTATCCATTATGATTCATGGTCACGATAAACCTAAATAACTCTTTCAACTGCTTGCAGAGGAGGTATTTAGAAAACTTCAAAGGCAATTAAGCATTTACCTGATATTTCTGTCTTTGAGAAGACTCTCCAAAGCCATTTGGTGGACTCCTATTTCAAGACTGAAAAAATCCCACTGATTTCCCTGAATCAATCTTTCAAGCATTATTGAACACAGTGCTTTGGGACTGCTTTCAGTGTTTGTCATTTAATATTTCAAATTATGAGCAAAATTGCCATAAATTGACTAGAAGATAGATAGGCCCACAGAGTTTTTCAGATCTTCTTTACTTTCAACTCCTTTTGTTAGAAGCTTTCTGCTTTTTAAAACTATTATCAAAAATAAATAGCACGGAAATGCACAATTAAGGCAATAAATATTTAAAATCACCTATTTTTCATTTTTATGAATAAAAATTCTTTTTACTTAATATCCAATATAAGTAATAGCAGCAGAATTTAACTGAAGTGTGATATAGTTACCATGGAGCATTATATGTAAGACAGGAAAAGCTGTTACTCCCTGAGAGTTCATAATAACCATGAAAATTGCCCTACTGAATAAAAGAAATCCCTGATTATCAGTGGTACTTCAATACATTTAGCAAAAATGGAATCTGGGTTCATGGACTAACATATTCAAAGTAAAGTCTTGATCAGAGAAATAAAATTCCTCATTTGAAATATATATGTCTCAACATAGTTGACTTTTATATTTGTGTAGCTCAGTGCTCATTAAACTTAAAATGTGAATCATTTGAAATAGTACCCTAAATCTGAGAAAAATAACAATGATGGTTTTATTTTACTCCCTTTAAAATAGTCTAAAACTTCATAAAAAAATTAGGAATTCTTTTTTCTGATTTATTATTATTTCTGAAAATAAAGCTTTTTCATTTCAAAGGCAACATGAACCTAAGAAGATATATCTGTTGGTGCAGTAATAGACAGTTTATCTTCCATGGAGGTTTGCAATATTTTATCAATATCTTTGTAGGCCTTCTGAACTGCATTATGTAATAGATTAAAAATTAAAAAATTATAGGTCCAAGTTAGGGTCTGGCTTAGTGAACGAGGTGAGTCAGTTCACACGAGGTCTACAGAAAGGAGACAGACTGTTGAATACATGCCAACATTATTGCCATAATTTTTAAAAGAGAGTATGTATGATTCATGCTAGAGCTTCATGCATGGATTAGAAATAGTGAGTATTCTGTGCTTTAATGTTTATTACATGGAAATGAATCAAAGGTCCTAAATGTCTTGTTCTTTGCCCCACTATATTTAATTTTTCAAAAAGCAGATTTTTCAAATGCAATTCTCTGGATGCAGCAGGGAGAAGTCTATGTTTTACTGTATGCTTGCTTTGTGGGTTTTTTTATTCATAAAATACCACTTGTAAGGGGAAGAAACGTGAAACTATAGGCCCCTGCCTGGGATGGCTGCAGTATATAAGCATTATGGAGTTCTGCTAATCTTTCAGGACACACTGGTGTCTGTGATGGTATCGCTGAGAAACACACTGTGTTGCCAAAACATACTGTGAAAATACACCTCCAGCTTGAACCTTTTCTTGAAAGTGTGTATCTCCAGCGTAAAGAATTGCTCTTGTTGTAACAGAAGTTGTTTGGCTCTGTCAATGAGTGAATTACTGAATGACATTTTAAAGCCTGTGTTAGCCATGAGTTCAGTTTCATAGCATCCTACTAATATGCAGCATTAAATCTGCTGTTTATGCATGAACTCTATGATTATGAGATCTTTCAGTTCTTGTTAACTGATGTTGTCATTTATTTAATAGAAGACAATCGTTATTCAGTTTCTGACAGAGAAATCAGGGTTTTCACAGGTGGAGAGTAAAATAAGCACAGAATTTACCTGTAAGCCAATAGGGCCAGGAGGGCCAGGGAAGCCTCGAGGACCTTCATCACCTTTTTGCCCAAACATCCCTTGCTGACCTCTTGGACCTGGCTCTCCATCACCTCCCTATTGGGAAACAATGAAAAGCACAAATATCACAGGTCTGATAATAACAACAGAAAAAGCTCCATGGAAATGACTGGAAAACAACCATAATAGGGCTCAGAATCATGCCAAGTGTCTTTACAAATGCATGTACACCATCTTGATGAGATGACATCTGTTATACAAACAGAACACCAGCACATGCCCTGGTTTAATGTAGGTCAATTAATACTGCATGTCTCACAAAAATGTTCCCTGAATTCCTCTTCTCTTTTACATCTCCATAAACACTCTAGCTGTTGAATACCTACATATTAGCAAATAGGAGTAGCATATAGTTCTACCAATCTTCAGGGTAAAAGAATTCAAAGCCTTCTAAATAAAAGTAAAAACCAATCCACCTGTTAACAGGTGGATTTTTAAAAAAAGATACTCACTTTTAACTGCATCAGGTAATAAGCTGTCATACAAACCATCAAACAAGTTCACTGAAAGGATGGGGCCCATTCACTATTTATAGTGTTTAATTTTTAATAATTCTGTCAAATGACTGCCTTGCTGTAAATCTGCAACACAGTAACACCACCCATGCAAGCTTGTTTACAATAAAGAGCTGCATGGAAGTGGACAGTGACAGAACTGTTAGTGGTGATTTGAAATACACTCCTGAACAAGGAGCATGCAGTTCAAAGAACTCCTAAGTCTCAGATGAGTTATGCAAGGCTGGGGTTGCTCTGAATAAGCTACTCACAGCTATACCCGGGGCACCAACAGGACCCTGCAGACCTGGGGGACCCGGAGGACCCTGCAACAAACAAACAGCCACAAAGACAAGTTAGTGATTATGACATCTGGAATGAGATTAAAAGCAAATACTGAGATGAAAGAAAACCTTACTTGCATGGTCACAGTCTATTAAGCATTTCCACATTTCTCCACAGAGAATGTAGCATTATTCACAAGTCTTTTCCATTCAGTACAAATAATCATTACTTGTTTATTTCTCAAAAACTCAGACTTGCACAGTAGACAATTCCATAGTAGACAATACTGGCATTTGTTGGAAGCACATTTTTAATGTTTCAGAATAGATTCCCATGTAAACATGAATTAAAATGAAAAATGTTTCTTTCACAATCAAAAATATCAAAACTTTCAATGAGACTTATGCAAGAAAACCACCTTTAAAGTATCATCTAAAAATGTCACCCTAATTGGAGTGCTTATTATTTGGATTAGTTTTTCTGAAACTGCAAATTATTTTTGCAATAGCACAAAGCTTATTTTGACCTCCAGGAGATATGAAAAGTGTAAGTTCTTGCTGAGCACAGGGAGTCACATTCTCTTTGATATCAAGTCTCTTTTCAACAGAATGGCAAAAAACTGTCTCTGAGAGAAACCTCTTAATTTTTTTCTGTGTTCTGGCAGAATAACATTCCAAGTTATACTGTACATAATGCAGAAGTCAGTCATGACCTAACGAAACTATCTAAGAGTATGGGAATGCAAGATACTAGTTATGATAGGGTTAAAATTAGGTGCTGGTTTGAATCTTGTTTTTGCAACACGAGAGAAACTAAACTGCTAAAGAGTGAAGCTAAGAAAGCATAAAAACACCTGGCATTGGCTAATTTTAGTCTCTATCAGATGGAAAGTTGTCTACAGCTTCTTTTATTTAAAATTTAAATTTTAAAATTTAAAGTAGAATAATGCTGGGATATAAAGAATTTGCTAGGGCTAAAATTAACTAAGCAGGCCTGAACACTGAATCCTGTAGTTCAATGAAAATGTATTCTCAAATGCCTTAAACCTTGAGACTGAGAGTGCAGGATAGATTCTCAAATGCTAATGCTGCAGCCACTTTATTTGCAAAGCAGGTCTGCTGGAACATGCCCAGATACATTAGTACTCACTACAGGAACTGTGGTCACAGTCTAATGCTCAGCATAACTGGCTATGCTAAAATGATGTGAAGTAGAAAAGTGCAGCATGTGTTTTATTCTGAATTTCTCTGATGCAGAAGCTTCTCTAATGAAGAGGCATGTCAAAGGGGAAAACAGGAACTAAACTAAATCAGGGGTTGAAATGAGTTGATCTTTAAATTCCTTCCTAAGCGAAGCCGTTCTGTGATTCTGTGATTCTATGACCTGCTTCATGTGCTTCCTTCTTCCCTTCCTTTGAACACCAGAGGTTCTTCTGTGGACACAGGGCCTGTGCTGTTCTGAACGTCTTCAGGTGGACAAACAGGAGCTGCATATAACTCTAATAGCCCACAGGTGGTTTACAACTACAACAGCAAATAGTTAATATTTATCTTCGGTTACCTTGGAACAAGTCCATAGTTTTAAATATGTTTTAATTTGATGACTTAATTTTACAAAGTTAACCAAAGCATTCAGCTCAAATTATGCAAGAAGAAATTTTTTTGTGATTTAATCTATAAAAATGAGATTGTGAAAAGTATGTGTTTTCTACATTGGAAACGTCTTTCTCACATAAATAATTGAGAAGGAAAGACAAGGTTATCTTTAAAAACAACAATAACAAAACACCAAAATAAACAAACAAAAACCCAACCTAAACCAAAACAAAAAACAAAATGAAAGCCAAACCAAACAAAAACCCTTGTCATTTTTCCCCACACTTTATTGCCACATCTTTTTTTTTTAAATTACCATAGAACTATGATTTGCTTGAATTTGTATGTATCCTCGTATAGAACATCATCTGATAATATCTAAGCCATAAATTTGGTGCCATTTTTAAAAGCAATGTACTCTTAAGAATGCTCTGTGAGTTGTTGATTGCAAAGAGCATACTGTGTTCTCAAGAGAAATGTGCTTAGCTATGAATACCCCTACGCTGAGTTCCGTGCTTTGCTAACTGTGAATATTGTTGAAACACAACACAAAAGGAATCTTTCTGCCCTTACGTCTCAATTGTTTCCTTAAGGAAGATTATTCAAACAAAGTGCCAGTTTATCTTGAAATTGAACACAAGTGAAAATACACTTTTTTTTTGCATTTTTAGAAAAGAAACCACAATCAAACAAAAATGAATGAATGCTAGTTTTATTCTATCTGGTTTCAAGTTTCACAGTGGAAAAAGCTTAATTTTATATTTCTGGCCTCAATCAAAGCAGAAAGTGCTTGAACTTTCAGAATTAATTTTTGAAGACAGAAACATGTCAAATTAAAAGAGTAGCAGCCTGATTAGTCCTAGGTTCACCAACAGGCCTAATGATATATGAAAACATATATAAGCTGTTTCATCTGAGGTCTTCACTGTTCTGAAATGCTGCCATCACTTAACTGTGCTCTCAAAAAATTAGATATCCTTTAAAAATTTTAAAACTATATTAGTAGATTCCTCTACTGCCTCTTCATAGTTTTCATCATTATGGCTAAGAAGCTGAAGCTGGCTATGTTCACACAATCCACTCAGTGAAGTCCACTTAAGCATAGTAAGCAAATGTGAATGCACGTGAATTCTTGGTTTCTCCCAGTTCAAATGAGAATGATTGCAATGATACAGGAAGGGTGCTTAGAAGTGTAGTTTACCTTTCAATTTGTTACTGCAATTTAAGCTCTAGGAACATAAGCAATACTAAATATATGCCTGGGCTCTGGAGGTACAAACCTCTAGGGTTGCAGTATTTTGAAGAAGCATTTTAGGAGTGTGTCTTTTTTCTGCTCATTTATGTAGCAAGGCTACCTGCATACCTCATGCATGAATACTTTTTCTTCATGAAGACGTAATGGACAAAGGATTTTGCTACTCACATTTTCTCCTTTGTCGCCTTTACTACCTTTCTGACCCGGTTCACCGATTTCACCCTGTAATTGAAAGTTAAAAGTTAAACTTGTTTAAAATGGTCTCCTTCACACTTAGCTGAAGTCAGTATCATGGTATTTTTAAATGTTTCTTTTGATATGATTATTTTGTGTTTTATGCTGCTGTTCAAGTGTGAAAGCCTGAAGGGAGCAATTCTCCAATGATCAATAGTATGTCATATTAATCCAGATATTGATTGCTCTATTGCAAAGGGCAACAAGACCTGGCTTTGAAGTATAGTGCAACTGAGCTCTAAATAAAGGAAATTGTGCTCCTCGTGTCACCTTCAACATGAACTTATAATGGAAGTACCCTGATTTACAGACTCATCTAAGTGTATATGACTGAACAACTGCTTCTCACTGCAGTGTACAGCATTTTAAAACTTCAGAACTATCCAAATCACAAAAAAACTTTGTTAGAAAATAATAGGGTTTTATACAATAATAAAAGACAATTAAATTAAATTACAGAAAATAATCTCTGTGGGATAAATAACACTCATGCATCACAAAAATGAATGTCCAAATGTTTACCTTTACCCTATGCTAACTAACAGAGCAAGCAAACACGCAAGATGATCATGAAAAGGTGCTGTGTCCTAAATTCTCCCAGAAGTCAACAGAATATCTCTGCTGTTAACACAATTATTTTGACACCCTCAACCTATCAACAGTGGCTCTGAATCCCTATATATTACTGAGAACTCAGTACTCATTCAGCAAACCAAGTTTCTAAAATGGGCTAAAATCTATATTAGCATCAGATGCCTTGATTTATTTTGCCATACTTTCATCCTTGCTTCTTTGCCAGGATAAATGTTATTCTACTAGTTCTTGAACACAAATCCCGATGTCCCATGGCATCTGTCCCTCAGACATTTGATTACAGGAGACTTTTTTAAGCCTTTTTGCAGCAGGCAAGGGGAGTTTGGGGGAGACAGGGTAAGGGTTGTTGGTTTGTTGCCACATTTACTGCAAAGAAAGCTACAAACAGGGAACTGTACTGACAAACCTTCTCACAGATGCACTAACAGCAATTATAATGATTCACCTTGTCACCATCTTCCCCAGGAGAACCACTAGGACCAGCAGGACCAGGAAGACCTACAGGACCCTGTATTCCATCACGTCCAGCAGGACCTTGAGGACCTTTTTCTCCCTGGTTGTGAAGAAAAGAAAGCAATCCACATAATCACAGGGGAGTAATGAACATTTCGGCACAGGGAGTCACATTACCAATACAAAATTAAAAAAAAAAAAATCAAAGTCCACCTCTCAAAAAAACCCCAACCAAACAAACAAAAACCCAAACCAAACCAAACAGCAAAAAGGAACTATCAGGGGAAGAGACTGTATCAGAGAATTATACGAAATAATAATGGAAGCCAATGTCAAATACAATTGTACTCAAATGCAGAGTGGCTGGGTACAAAGTTTCAATGAAAGACTGACTTAACAAACTTTTTTATTATATTCACTCCATGCTGAGATAATAACAGGTTTAACCCTTCTTGGTGTTAGAAGGTATGACAAGGAATGTTTTACTATTTACATGACTGTAAATCTGAAAGGAGTAGGTTGGGTATTCTGAGTCTATATACTTAATAGGCAAGCACTAGAGTAGGAAACAGTAACCCTCTGGCATGCAGCCTGTGCCATGGCAGTTTTGTGGGACGTGGTTACTTACAGGAGCACCCTTCTCCCCGGCAGGGCCCGGCGGCCCCTGCGGCCCAGGGCGCCCCGGCAGCCCGATGGGGCCGGCAGTGCCCGCTGCTCCGCGCTCCCCCGGCGAGCCCTGCGGACAAACACACGGCAAAAGGCAATTCTGACCCAGCCCCAGCAACTGCTGCTGGTTTGCATGACCCAGGTCAACAGAAAAAATACCCGTTTCTCAGTGAGATTGCAGCTGGTAGAAAGGTACACATCCAGAATGTGTGCAAGTAAAGAAAAAGGGTAAAAGAACCTTTTTTTCATAAATATCCATTCCCGTATTAGTTCATCATAATAAAAATGTGCTTGAAAACTTCCTGCTTTAAGAACTTATTTCCCTCTGTGTTTTCAAAATGCATTAACATACTAGTTTAATAATAATATTCACCATATCAAAATACAGAACTTACCCAAAGCACAACCCAAATTTTTACTCAAGCTTTGTGCTGTCCATTGTTGTGATGATCAGAATGTTTCTGGATTTCAATTCACTTGTGTAAAAATCTATTCAAGTGTAATGACTAATCTGGTGCATCACATAGAGGAGGCTTTTATGCACAGGTATCTTTAGACAAGTACAGAAAAATTTAAAAATCTAATACTGCAAGTTAAAGGTGAAAAGACAGGCACTATACGTCAAAAACCACTAAAATTGCATCTTTGTTGTCTGTCTTTTACATTATTGACAATTTTTGCATCAATAGAGCACTGTTAAAGCTTTGTTTCCTGCACAATAACATTTCCCCAACTTTTCAGCTTTGCACCTTCAAGATCGTTTGTAACATTTTAAATTTATTCATAATTTCACTTTTCCAATCGATACACTGGAGGTGGGATGATATATCATGGAATAGACAAGTAAGAATAAGGTGAATAGATAAATAATAATAAGGTGGTGGAGCCTGAGGCTCTGAATAGCCTTTATTTTCATGTCTAAGCAAGACCAAATTTGCTGGCTCTTGGACATTGGAATTTTAATTTTATGTTTTCACTCATGAGGGCCCTATTTTTTGCTTTTATTCATGACATACTTTTTCTGGGCTGACCTTATTAGTGTAACTGGTACTAACTCCATAATAAGGTGCTTTTCCCTCCAGAAAACTGTTGCAGAAAAGAATACTGAATGGTTTCTTAAAATATTTTCACAAATTACCTGTCAGATCTAAATTTGCGTGAGTGTTCCAAAAAAAGTATTTGTATGAGAATCTCAGATGACTATCCTTCCAGGTGTTGGGGTTTTTTAAAGTCTTGGTGGTTGCCTAAGTTTCAGTCCTATTTCTGTTATTTTAATTCCTAAGGCTTCAGTGAATTCGACAAGAAAAAGTCACTACCCTGCAGCCATTCTACCATGGTCTCTGGTCTTGTCAGCTCTCATAAACTAAACAATTTTAGGTCATCTCATCAGTAGAATGCAAGAATAGAGATGAAAAAACCCCAAACAACTCACATATCTTTCCTGTGTTAGACAGCAGACACTAACAGTAGCCATCATTTCCAGTAGCTCTTTTTACTCAGCCAACTTTTCACCTTGATCTTTGCACCTCACAGGAGTTATGAACAGAGACTACACAGAGACTACCTTGTACATTTCAAGGACCCTCTCCTTTCTCTGTGAGAATGGCCTCTGATAAAAGCAGAACTCATTAAGTTATAGTCACAACTCAGAAAAGCCATTTAGGCAGCTTCTTAAGTCTGTTCTCTCTTTCTATATTTGTTATCTTTTTTGGTCACTGTATCCCACTATGAAACAATCTCCTTATATTATGGCACCCCTTGTTAACCTGTGGCCTTGCAGTGCTACTCACATCCTGGAACTTTTTATTAATGTTCTTTTTTTAAAAAAAAAAAAAAAAACAAACAACAAAAAACCAAACATCACTTTTCTACAGAATGGAAGTGTCATGTTTTGCCATTTAATACCTTCATACAGACTCATTAGTAACCTTGGTTTTACCTCACTTTCTGTGAGGAAATACGTAATTATAGCTATGGTATACATTACATAGTAGTAGCAATATTTTTTACTGATGGTTAACAAAATGCTCAACAAGTGAGGGTCCTCATGACTGTAAAATGTTATCAGATAGATGAAGACAGCTCTAGATACTTCAGTACTGATAATTGGGTAGCCTACAGCTGGCTTATTCTGAGTCTAATTTGAGCATCCTATTCCTAAATGAGCAAATGAAAAATGACTGCTTGACATTCCAAAGAGCTTTCTCTCATCAGCATTCAACATCCCACACAGTAGTATGAGAAGGGAAGAAAACAAACAGAAGACAAAGATAAAAGAGAACTGTTAAAAAAATTCAAACAAAACCCTCACATCAACAAAAAAAATATCAGAAAAACAATCACAAACCCTTCACAAAAACCTTCACAATAAAATCAAATATGAATCCCCCCAAATCAACAGAAAAGCCACCCTGCTCTGAAGTGCATTCATGCCTATCTTTCTTTTGTCCAAATCCCTCTAAACACAGTAATTGGCATGCACAGTACTTGGAGCAGCCATTTGTTTGGTATGCTTGCAGATGTATGTGCTAGCCAAATAAAGCTTATAATTGACTATATCTGCTAGTTAGAAGCAGTAGGTATTGGCAAGGAATCGGAGGAAAGTCATCCAATGGCATGAATCCTCTCACTGTTATAAATGGCAAATGAAGACTCCACTATAATTACGCTTCTGTGTGTACCCGCTGGGGGCTAAAAATAGATGTGAAAATATTTTAGGACTATTTGATGCTCATGATCTGCTATGACCTACTGTGAAAAACTGTTTCACAGATAACAAATTAGTAATTAAAGATTAAATAGATAAAAATCCCACTGAGGAATCCTGGCATACTTTCAGGGCAACATGGTGCTTGTTTGTACCTCAAGTGGCCTGCTTGCACTACAGTGAACATAAAGTACTTTGAGTAAAAAAAAAATTGCCCCTTACACTCTCTTTTCACTCCTGCTACCACTACATTTATTTCTAGATATGCAAAAATTTCTCAGCCTCTCAAGTGTTTTGTTTAACTTAGCAGAAAGTGTGGCTCCAACAGGAACGGATTTATAAACTGAAGCCCTTAGTAGTTGTGCTCCTGACACCCATACTCTGTATGTTTCTGGACTATACATCACAGTAATTCCAGTCTGGCACTGAACTCCCATTAGCTGGGGAACATTAATAGTGTTCCTGGATTTTCTCTGTCAATTTGTTTCACATGAAAGGAATACTATTCATGAGCTCTGAGAGAGCTCCATGATTTGAACCAAAAGATAGTAAATGGAGATAATTGAGACATCCTCCTCAAAAAGGCTCTGTTTTTTTCAACTAAAACAGTAACTTATATACACTCTGTAAGAATTAGAAAAACATGGATCATCTGAATTTAAATTTGAACACGTGTATTTCAGAATATGGACAACTATCACTAAGTAAGATACATGTTTTTGCCTCACAACTTTACGTGATGTGTCTCTATGAGGAAGTATGATAGGAGTGGCACTGTTACTGTTTGGATATCTTGTCTTGCAAAGTGGGGTGTGTTAAAGGTCAGGTACGTTTGTGCTGTCTGGTTCCTGCATGCTCAGAAGAGTTCTGGTTCATTGCACCTGAACTAACTATCTGCTTGAGAGTTCAGTCCAGCCTTAGGGGCTCCTCTAACAAAAAATCAAGACATGACCTTTAGATTGAAGAGATTATTCTGGTCTGTGCTTTCTTGATTTTGATTCACCTTTTGTTTTAACATTTCAGGTTCTTCACATGGGTGGGATGATATCCCTTTTGACTCTACCTACTAGCTTCTATTTCATTCCATACCATTCCATTCCCAACTACCTTGTTTTGGTGCCCTTTGGGAATATATATGTACTTCACAGTGTTAAGAACTCAAGTTCTTGTTTTATAGAATAGATGCCTAAAGGCATTAAGAATTCAATTTTAAGAAATCAAGTACCAAGTACTACTTGTACTACTAATACTCTGAGTTTTTTTTATCCAGTTCAATATATTCTAATCTCAATATGAATTGCTGGGACATAAGAGAGCTTCATTGTTGAAATACACAGAATTTCAGCTCCTCCATCAGTTTTTTGTCTAACAAGAACAGCTATGCTGATTGATTTTTTTTTTTCCTTTACTTCAATTGCACTGAATGAAATAAGTAAGTTGATGACTGACAAAATTGACACAATTCACATTTGGGAGTAACTGTACCATGTTTTGAATACCAGTGCATCCTTGTAGAACTGCCTTGCATAAAAAATTACAACAAAGAATATGTAACTTGTAGCATATTCTATTGTTGAGCTTGAAATGCTGAGAAGGAATATCACTGCATGAAATGATTTTACACCGTTGTACCAGGGCAATGGAGTAGACTTGGGTTGGTGGGGCAAGGTTTCGATGGGAGGGTGCTACAGGGATGGCTTCTGTGTAAGGTGCCAGAAATGTCCCCTATGTCCAGCAGAGCCAAGGTCTGCCTGCAATCCCCATTCCCCATCCCCCTACATTGCTTGGGGCCAGGATAAAGCAAAAATGAGGAGTTATGTTCAGCCTGGAAAGAAGGGAGGGATGAGGAGAAGGTGTTTTAAGATTTAGTTTGTATTTCTCAGTATTTATCCTACTCTGATTTGATTGAAAATACATTAAACTCATTTCCCCAAGCTGAATCTGTTTTGCCCATGATGGTAACTGGTGAGTGATCTCCCTGTCCTTATCTTGATTCAGAAGCCTTCCAGTGTACTTTGTCTTCTCCTGCCCAGCTGAGGAGGGGAGTGATAGAGCAGTTTGACCAGCACCTGGCACCCAGCCAAAGTGAACCCACCTCAACATCACACGTCCAATGTGAGTCCACCATTCACAGTCCACAGGTTTTTCCACGATGGAAAACTTCTTTCATCTCAAAACTAATTTGTGCAAGTGGCAAGTATTGAGCAGGAAGTAAATCTTCTACCTACTTATAGCAAAAGGATTCAGATATTCCTACACTCTTTGAATGTTTATTAGCATGGATACTCAATTTAAGTTTGATCTGTCTGCTGTTTTACAGACTGCATTAGTGAAAAAATCACAGCATGTAAACAAGAAAAAAGTTGACTAGGTAATCTTGTTTATATTTCCATAAAATTATTATGCTTACTTACCATTGGGCCAGGTGGACCCTGTGGGCCTTCCCCTCCTTTCAGACCAGCTGGACCCTAAAAATGGAAAGAAAATTAAAAATGCTTGTCTACTAAACTGAAAAGTTTGAGTTATTTTTGCAACATATGTAATAGGAAAAATGTAAATATCAAAAGAAAAAAAACTGAATAAATTCCCTTTTTCTTATATAGCAAATGATACTTAACAATGTTGGATAATGTCTGTTTTTGTGTTGCATTCATTTTTAAGCATAGTAGAAGATTCCACGAAATTAAAGACTTAATCTTTTGTCTCTTGTATTTAGAAATATCATGTCAATTGCTCTAGTGCTTATCACATACCTGAGCACCTGGAAGGCCTCTCTCTCCAGGGAAACCACGAAGACCTGCTGGTCCATCTTTCCCAGGAATGCCTTGAGGGCCTGGATCACCCTGGGAAACATATTATGTTTTGATTTTAAAAAAAGTTTTAAATGCTTGTAATAGTTGTTAAATGAGTGACGAAAATGAAATACCAGATCATAGTTAGAATAATGAACAAGAGATTGTGCCCCCACCTATTCACCCAGTTCTTTGAAGATTACCACTAGTCTGTAGTTAAATTTATAACAAACTTTGACAAAATACAGTACTAATTATAGAACACAAATAGTGGAAAACACAAAAAGCTGTAAAAATAAGTTTAAAGATACATTCAGTAAAAATTTCTGATACCCATTTATAATCAAAAATTGAATACAATTACATAGTAACTAGATAAGCAATATTTTTCATGCTCCCCAATGGTAGCCAAAGAGTAAGCAAGGAGTTAAGTTTAATCAGTGAAATTCTGACTTACAGTCACTACCATACATTCGACTTTAAATGCCAATGTACCATTTTCTACCTTGGTGTGAACATGTCATTACTAAGTATTTCCATATTCAATCTGTACTATGTGCCAACTATTTTTTTAGTTTTTATTACAAAAATGTTAATTATTGGCTCAAGAGAATACTCATTATTTCAATGAAAGCAGACACAGCTCTAAAATTGGAATCTTCCAGTCTTCCAAGTGCTTCTGGGTGAAACATGCCAATCCTGATTCTATGCTGTATGTTCTGATTTTATTCCGCACGTCTACATGAGGATTTGAAATGTCACACTGGCAGCAGTTTATCTTTCCCTTCCAATTTGTTCCCCAAAGCCACATCATACCTTAGCACCTTCTTTTCCTGCAGCACCTGGGAGGCCCTGTTCACCTGGGGGACCAGGAGGACCTGGATGACCTCTTTCACCAATTGGTCCAGTCTCACCAGTAGGACCCTAAGCACAAAAGTACAACTTTAGTCACCTGGACATCTTGGGGGGTGTGGGAGGAAGTGGAAAGGAGTAGATTATTAATATCCAGCTGTTATGAGTATCTGTTACAAAACAGTTTACCATTGGTTAGCATACATTTCTCACCTTCCCTCCAGGCAAGGCTGACTTACAAAATATCTTTGTCCTATAAAATAAATCTTGCATTGCATTTTGCCTGCAGACATGTCTGTATAGCTTCCAAGGGGTGAAATCCTGACCTTGTTCCTTAAGCACTGAAGCTTTAAAACACAGTGTGTTTGGGAGAAGGTTACAAAAAGGATATGGGAGAGAAATCCATGTAGTATTCTTGCCTTGAAACACTTCTGTACTGCTGCTTTTCTGAATAATAAGAATTGTAAGGCAGGAGAGTTTAAAGATCTCTCTTCAGATTCACTAGCAGGAAAGTTTCACTGAGGGAATTACCTAAAAAAGCTCATGCAAGCCAAATGCTTGATTTAGTTGCAAATTACTAAGATTAGATCAAATGAAATTTTGATAGTTAATCTCTTCACAATCTGAAAGTGCCTGAAAATTGTCCTCTGACAACTAAGTCTTTCTAAAATGTTTCATGGTAAAGAAATCTGCCTTGACTTCTGTAAACCATCAACTTCATAATCACATGAAAAAACATACAAAGGTAACCCCAACATTTTCATATTTTTTGGAATCAATGATGACTATTAACTATACCTTTCTAATATTGTTATGCATATTTTGCTTAAAAAAAGTTAATATAGCCATTGATATGGTCCTTTTATAAACAAAACCAACTACCTTAGAAATAATATAACCATTAAACTTAGGTCTTATGGAGTTAATTATGAAATTCAATTGTATACCTGAGGGCCAACAACACCACCAGGACCAGGAGGACCAGTTTTTCCTTGAAAACCCTGTGAAATAATTATAGAAAATTATGTTACACTGGACAAGATATAGAAGAGCAAAATTCCTATCTGTGCTGAAGAGGAGATTCCATATCAAAAATTACTTCTCTTCAGGAAATAAAAATGAGAAATCCTTTTTTCCTGTGTATACTTAGAAATGAAATGATTAATCTCTCTTACATCTATCATTTCCAGGCTCTCTGAGGTGATACAGCTGTAAAAACTCCCGTCAGTTTTACAGATCTCTCTAGGTGAACTTGATTAGGAGAGTTTGAATGCATCAGTGAGGCAGCTAAGAGACAGTTGAAAATACATTTTTATAAAAGTACATTATGAATCATAAAGCCAGACATAAAAATGCTTTTTAAAGAAAGACACAGATGGTGAATTAGGTTGGAGGGGCATTAAAGTTAAAATGGAGGTTAGACAGAAGGAAAATGAAAAGAAATAAAGATCCAGGGAAGATGGTTATATGGAAATGGTAAAAAGCGCAGCATGAGTGCCACAAAAAGAATGAAGCTAATGAGAAATTGATGTGATGACAAGAACTGGGAAGCAGAGAATAGAAAAGAAATGGGTCTGAGATAGTTTTTTAAAACACTGGCAAATTTTACAGAATTTTCATTTTCTAACCAGTGGCTCCAAACTTCAGGTCAAAATCAGTCAATCAACGAATGACAACCTCACTTTACAACAGCACTGTTTAATGTATCTTTGAAATATGCTAAATTATTTCTTTCAAATAATGGAACTGTGTTAGGAGAGTTTACTGCTGTATCCCATTAGGGTTCTACCTAGTATTCCCTGCCTAACAGTCTACGTCTGCCTCCTACTCTGCTCACCTGTGTAAAAACTAAGGTGTGATCGGGCCCAAGTTTCTTACAGACATTTGGCCCTGCTCAGCATTCCTCTATACACAGTCTGACTGACTGACTGCCTGTTACGTCAGATCCAGTTTAAGCTTTTTTACCTTCATTAATCTGATTCTCTTCTGGCTGCCAGCCAGATGTTATCATGATTCAGTTTGGCCAAAAACTGTTTAGGGATTCTCTCCGAGACCAATGAAATGATCCAGACTCAAAAAAAAAAAAAAAGACAAAAGCACCACTTTGCTCTAATGACAGAAAATCAGAACAGCTACACATGGGAACATTCATGTGTCCCTTCCTTTACACAGTCAAAGCTTCATCTGTAGGCTGATGGTAAGGAAAGACAAGGAATACTGAACATTTTGGTCCAAGTATACAAATACACAGGGCAGAAAACGGCACTAATGAAAAGCTGAAAAAGAACAAAGACTAGTCACTAATGATTCTCTCACACACAAAAAGCCACTATCATTGCAAAGCACTATGATGTCACAATGTACAGTACTAGCAGAAGAAAATAGAGATTTTCAGAATGACTCCAATCCCTGTGCAACTCCTTCCAACAGTGAAAGGGACTCAGTGCTCACTAACAGCTTTCCAGTGAAGCTGGAACCTAAAACACATTCTACATGCTGAGAAAGTTTCTCTCTAAATTCATTTATGGCTTTCTCTTCAAGTAAGTATTTTATTTTATTTCAGTGGCATATGAGTAAGGGTTTGGTACTACAAAAGCAGACTGGTTTTAAAAATAATTCCATTACAACTATTGCATGTTATTTCTTTAATTTTGATGCCAGAATGTATTCATTGTGATTCTTAGGGGAATTGCATAGGATACAGTTTCAAAATTTAAGGGTTTTTTAATAGGTTCAATTGCTACTTATCCTTCTTTCCAAAGGTTTTGGCTTTTCAGTTTTCTAGCTGCTTACATTAATAAGACTTTTTATTATGTTATTATTTATGGTACATGGCCTTCAGTGGGAAAAGAACTGTACAGTAATTGCCTCAAAAATCTTAACTAAAATTGACATCTGGATATTGATCTCTTTTACTTCTATTGACTGTTTTATCTCAGTGTGACGCTACTAACTGGGCATAGCAAAAAATAACCTCACTCTTGTCTTATGGAAACAAAACAGCTTGCTCTTGCCTAACCTACCAACCACAAGCACAGTTATGTAAACTCTTAGTGCCAGCCTCCTTCCCTTTTGTCTCTATCTCTTCAGTTTTGATCACATAATCATGACCTTCAGGGGTTTATAACACTAACAGAGTAGAGTACATTTACTTACAGTCTCACCCCGCTGTCCTGGGTGTCCAGGCAAGCCATCTTTTCCAGGTGGCCCCTAAAATTGTAAAATAAGTAAGTCAAACCATTTCTTAGCCATCCTCAATTCTGAAAAAAAAGTGTTCAATTAACTGTAAAAATCTCTGCTCTCTTTTTTTTCTAGATCAGTCTTTGGTAAAACTTAAGTGCCCCTATATCAGCTAACTAGGTTTTTAGTAATATTTTTTCCTTGTGTCCTCCAGGATGTGCATTAACACTTGCTTGGAGAGTGACTGTTGTCAAATGTAAACATTTTCAAAATCAATTTCTGTAAATTCAGAAATCATGGAAAGTCCCTATACTTCCCTTCCATTTTATTTTGATTAATGACTCCATTAACACAAAACTAAGCACTAAAGGTATATGTAATGAAATTTCAGGTTTTGGCATTGGAAATATAAGTAACAAAAGCATGGGTGAAAAAAATCACAGGTGGTTTGATGCTTCTGTACTTACTCCACATGAGCAGGAGCTCCAGAGGAGCAGTAAAACTAGTCAGGCGGCAGCTCAAATGTGCTATTACTTCTATACCTTTCTGCTGCTAATCAGTGTCTCTTTCCTCTTCGTTTTTATCTCAATGAATCAAATGTTAAAATACACAGCAGCAAAGCAGTACTTTGCCTTAACCCAGTGTGTCACCTGGACACTGGGATCAGCATATGAGATTTGCAGTTTGGTATATTTTGCTGAACATCTTCACGAGCTGCACCAAGGATAATTTTGAATATGCGAGTTCTTAGCCTTACAGCTCAACAAGCATATTTGTAATCTATACATAAACTATCCCTTACATAAATTTTTTAATTTTCACTTCAGGGACACTGTATGAAAACTAACATTCCTTATGTTGCACATAATTAAAAAGATACTTACTGGAGGTCCTTTTGGTCCAGGGAATCCAACAGGTCCCTGAGGCCCTTGTGGTCCCTGGAATAAAGGCAACCAAATAAGGGAAGTTTACTCAAGCAGTCTTGACACTGGATTGAAAAGTTTGTTTCAATGATAAAATATATTGAACACTGTAGATAATGTATGGATTTAAGTACAAAGCCTCAGCTATGCTGCCATATTGGTAGCAACAATTCATATGCACAGACACTGGAGATTTCCCGAGAGCAATACTGCTTGTGTAGGAATGCAGTAAGAAAAGAGGAAAAGGACTTGTATAAACTATGTTTGCATCTGACTCCTAAAACTGTGTGTAACAAAGTAGGAACTGGCTGTGAGGAAAAAGCATTGTTTTCCTGTGTTGCATAAACCATGGGATTTAGTTCATAGTCTGGTCATCTCTGTAACTTTCAGTCAAACATTCATCTTTGACAATTCTTACACCCTAGCCATATTTCAAGCCAGTACAACAGTAACAACTTCCAAAAACAATAAGCTTTCCCAAGTGACTTGGGATTAAATACAGCATTTTGCTATAATGAAAAATAGTTGAAAAATTCCATGATGCATGAACATTTTATTTTTATAGTTTTGTACATACATATATATATATATACACACATATATGTGGAGAGAGAAAATTTTCATGCAGCATGCTTTTACAAATGTAGTTAAAGATGATCAGGTGAGTTAGTGCATTGTGCATATGTATGTACAAGTGTATACATGCACACGTGTATATACAAGTATGTTCTCATACATCTATATACATAGATATTTACACAAAGCATTGACTTTGTAGTACATAAATGTTTCTGAAGTTGTCATCAAAGAAGCCAAAAGCTGGCTTTTAAAATGCATTGTTGATATGCTGAAAAGGAATATGCCAGCTTGTGAAAGTAGTTTTTGCTGTTTAGTTTTTAGTGTACTAAATCAAAGTGTAGCAATCTTAAAAACTTACTTATTTCACATGGTTCCACAGCAGAGATATGTACCCTAGTCATACAGAGCAAGACTTCAGAGTATTCTACTTGGTATATTACGTGTAGCTTTGCTACGACATCGCTGTCAAAGTATGTTAGAAATGTAAGTTTGATGCAAAAGACTTGAAGGAGGAGGCACATCTCCCAAATGTTGCTACCCTTTTGCTCCTCTGATAAAGTGCTGTTTTCCAAGTTCCATAAGCCTCATTCCTCAGAGCCCAGGCTCAGTTCCAGAGCACAGCTGCCTCCTGTAGTAGGCAAAGCAGTGTGCCAGTGTAGCTGTGGGAGAGGATCCTTTGTGCCCAGTCTGGGAGAATTTGCCCTTAAACGAATCTTATTCCAGACTTTTATTATACTGAAATACTAAATCTTTGTCAACTAAGAAGTGCTAGGCCAAGGGAGAAGTCTTTGTGATCTTACTGCCTTACCTGTAATTTTTATTTTCTTTTTCAAAAAGAGGTGTAAGGGTGTTTCTGAAACCTCCATAACACATAAATATACTCTATATGGGGGTTTGGGTCTTTTTTCCATATACTGTGTCTGCGAACAAATGAACTTTCCTCATTTACTCCTGGCTATAACATAAAGCTTAAAGTTTAAAAAAATAAAAAAGGAGGAGCTCTACAGAAAAAACAATAAAATTGACTCAGCTATTGTACAAAATATATGAATGAAATTGGTCACTCTCAGAAATTGGGTTATAGGAGCACAACTCAAATTTTACAGTTAATTGTATTTTCTCATAAATTTCCACTGTTCTCACATGTTGAAGCTTTTTAAGGAAAAAACTTCACATTTTCCTTTTCATCCATGATTTGGCTTGCAGGTTTCAAGCCACTGGGCTGATGTGTTATGTGAGAAAAAGCATTAGGACACTAACAGCATGTTATCAAAATTACATTTTCTTCTCTGTCATTAGATTTCATTTTAACAGTAGCTACACAGGATAGATTATTTAATGGTTACATGTCTGGTACCTGAAATAGTCTCAGAGGAGTAGAAATGACAGTTTTATTTTTTGGCTGACATTCACCCCTATTGGGAAGCAAATAAGATACCTCACACTTTTATTACACAAGTGATAAGAGACATGGTGTTCTACAACTCTTAATCTCTTTGCCCAGTTAGCTTTTCCCCAGGGATTCTTCATCTTGGATTGATCTGCTCAGTTTTCAGTGTCCCCCCCCCAACTTCTCTTCCTCATTAACCCCTTCGAGCTGCCACCAACCTCCTCTTTCACAAGGACCTGCTATTCACCTGCTGCTAGTCTGCCTCTGACCTTCCTCCTCAGTGTAAAGCAGCCTACATTGCCTTTCATGGACCATACCTAGTTCTTTCCATCCAACATCCTAGTTAATGCAAAAAAAAGTGCCAGTATGGAGCTGGGGAAAATGCACACGGAGCTCACTCCTGAAAAGTAAGACTCCTAGAGAACACTGGGAGCTGGGAGTGGACACTGGGAAAAGATCTATGGGTTCCTTATATGAAAAAGGTTACCAGTTTAATGAAATGTAACTACAAAAGAAAAATTTGTTAAGCTTTGCAAAAGCAGGAAGCTCATCCACTTAAACTGAGTTGGTTTTCAAGTGCTGCTATTACAAACCTGATTTATTAATATTGTTTTTCTATATACTGCTGTGCAATGAGCTGACTGTATACTAGATTTGTGTATTGATTGGTAAGATAATAGCAAGCAGAAAATTTTGTTTTAGAGAGAACAATAGCATTTCTGAAGCATGTAGAAAGTAGGCTGAAGGGAATTCTTAGCTGATCAGAACAAAAAACCCTGACAGCTGCTTCAACAAAGAGTCTTCTGGAAGTGGTTTGAGTGCAAACCCAATAAATAGGCAGTAAGCTGCAGTAAGGGGGGAATTCTGTAAAGCATAAACTGCTGAGTACACCTGTAACTCATATGGATATATATACAATGCATGGATAGAACAGAAAGTGTGTATGTATTCTCTGTGTCCTACATGTACAAAACTGAGCTATGGATGGAAGAAGCTTTCAGCAAACTTCAGCCATCCCATTCTTAACTTTGTATAAAGCACCATTGGAATTCAGGCTTTGCTAGTTGTGGTTACTCGGGTCAAAGAAGAACTAAGATGTGACAGTGAGAACTGAAAATCAAACAAGCCTCCCACCCTGAAATCACATTCCTACCTCGTGGGGAAAAACATCTACAAAAAAAGCTTTCACATACCCTTTCGCCTGGTGGGCCAGGAGGACCATCATTGCCTGAAGTACCCTGGAAAGGAGAGACAATATGTTCAAAGATGTAGATTTATCTGAAAGAAACATTCTGTAGCCAATCTACACAGCGTGCTTGACCATTACCTTTGGACCTGGTTTACCAGTGGGACCTCTGGGACCTCTTGAGCCTCTTGGACCCTGTCAATATAACACAGATGCACTTGATGAAAACTATTGGATAATATAATAAAATAAAAATAATTCTTCACCATATAGGGAAGGTAATTTATATAGGAAAGCCTCTAAATTGCAAATCAAAAGAACATACTGTTGGTCCTCGCTGTCCTCTGGGGCCTGGTTTGCCATGTAATCCCTGGAGAGAAAAGTTCACAGAAATCATCTTAGCAGACACACTATTTGTGAGATAAAGTTTTTTTACTGAAGTGGAGGCAGAGTGCAACTCCCCAAAGTTTAAAAGTTATTTTATTTTTAACTATCTACTTTGCATTTCAATTTACAGAATAATGGTCCTTGATAAAATTATTTTTCTGAGTTCACTGGGACTTGTGGCTCAATGTGTTAAATTTGCCAAAGAGTCAGATTCTGCCAGAGGCATTAGAACATTTTAAACTACATTAAAATAGCAGTGAAGATGGAACACAAGAAGCAGAGTCCCTCTGCAGCAGTCTAAAGGACTTGGCATCATTTCCAATGTAATAACAGCCTTGGAGAAAAAGTTCCCAGGTTTCCATGGACAGTTCCACAGGTTAATAGAGAAAAGAAAGGGCAAGCCTCTCCTCATTTAAAACAGATATGGGGACTGTAATACCTACCAAAACTATTCACACTTGCAGAGACACAGAACTTAGCAGAATACTAGCCCTTAATTTTTTGCTTTAATGTATTTCCTGATCATACTCAACAGAAATTTTTCTTTAGGCTCTGCAGTAATATTGCCGTGCATTTTAACACAGAATCTTAAAATTCAAGAGAGCATTCTTCAGTTAGAAAAAGGAGCTTGATGACTGGCACTTTCTAATCTCTGAGGTAAACAAAACAGCAACAAAAAATCAGCAGAGATGTTTTAGCATAAAACTTGCCTTTATCAGAAACCAATTAAACACACACATCTGTTTTCTTTCTTTTTTTTTTCCTGTTGGTTTTACTTCACTTATCAAAATAAAAGTTATGTGCTGTTTTTGAAATGCTCCACAGCTTGTGATCTGAGGGACAATGACTGTCCTTCCTAGTACCTACATGTGTGGCAGCATAAAACACACTGATAACCCTTCAGGCAAGAAGAACCATAATATCTGATTCTCATTACAAAACTGGCAGTTATGGGCTCATTGAAGATCAGCATAATAGTTAAGGATACAAGAAGTGTGACGTATTAATTCTGTGGTTAATATCCTAGCTGAACTGAAAGCTTTACAAAGGTCTGAAACCAGATCAATATAATTAGCTTTTCATGATTTGAAGTCTCTGTTTCATGCTATTGTTTTGCTTGGTTTTTTGAACCTGGTGTCTGTATTAGCAGTCGTGTGTCATTTTTCCCAAAAAGGATGAACTGAGCATGGTTTTATTGCTTTTGCCTGTACATAACATATTTTTAGCAACATATTTTTATCTTAGCTAAAATAATACAAGAACAATTTAAATCATACATAAGCGATGTAAATGCAATTGGCTTTCATATATTTCATCTTTAAAAATGAATTTCTGCTATATTTTGTGATGAGATTAAAACAGATTCCTAAGAATAATGATACATTACTTCAGTTTAAGCTGCTATCACCTATGAATTTTGACTCATCTCTTAATTTCATCATCTTTCTAACATGTTCTGCTATGTTCAACTGAGCTTTAGAGACAACAGCATAGTGACCTTCTTCTAATCTATTTTCAATTGTTATAGTTTGAAGAATATACATAAGAGATTTTCCCTCACCTGCTTCAATCAAATAAAGCAGGAGAAGATGTAATTTTACATTTTTTAAATGTATGTAATAGTACATATTCTTCATCTTTTCTGGTATATTTTGCCTTTTTGAAGCTAAGCCTATAAAAAACCCCAACCTTGTGACAAATCAGAATACATATGAAATACAAGATGAATTTCCTTAAGGGTAAACTGCATGGTAGCAGGATAATTCATGGGATACAAGAAAACAGTTCTTGCCAACTCACTCAGCTATACTATACAAAAAAAAAAACCAAACAAAAACCTTCAACAAAGGGTTTTCTTTTTTTTTCCCAAATTATATAGTTGTGGTATGCAGCAAGAAAGCATCCAAGTTCTTGTATACTTAGATAAATACCTTGAAGTATAAAAATAGTGTCTCAGTATGTCCTGTTTTACAGAGGTGCACTGTAAGTCTAAAAGCCTGTTTTTCTAGTTCTTTAGACAGTAGTTTGCAGCCTTGGGTTTCAGTGATTTCCCACAGCATTGAGTTTCAAAAGTTAATTGTCATGCAAGAATGAATTATCATACCCTTGCACCTTTCTCTCCATTGGCACCTGGAAATCCTGGGAAACCAGTTGAGCCCTGTGCAAGAAAGCACCACAGATATCAGAGGGTAGCAACAGCAAAACAGTAGCACAGCCAACATTTAATTTACACAGAAAGCACAACTACAAAGTCACGTACATTGTACATGTCAAACTTGCAAGTGTGACAGCACTCAAGAAAGCTGTAAATAAACTCACCATAATGCTTCAAATCCAGAATGCATTAAAGAAATCAATGCATAGAATGGACATTACGTATCATCTTATTAGACAATAAAATATCCATTAAGTCTGCATGATTTTTTAAAGTAGAGAAGAAATAATTAGTAAAAGCCCACTAAAAATAATTGTATCATAATGAAGACAAAGAAGGCCTTGCATCACAGTATAATAATTCTTTTAGAAAAATAATTCAAAAAAATTACAGGTTTTTGCCACCTTCTCTATTCACATTACTGTAAATGATCTACTTCAGGTGCTTTATTCACTGTAAACTGACCCCTGGACAGTTTCATTTAACTGATATATACATATAATTCATGCATAAGCAGAATTTGTGAGATCATCTGACTTGAAACTGCTCCCAGTTTTACTCCTCCCTTTTTTCTCCCCTTTCCTTCTGCTAACAGCCCAGTCTAATCTGAGCAGTACTGGTTTGTTTTTTTTTTTTATTTCTGGTATACCCGTCCAGTGGGACAGCAGACCTTTAACCTGCCAAGGTGTGAATTTGTCATAAGGAACTTGGGGTGGAAGAAGTGATAGACATGATAAAATATACTGTTAACTGACTAGAGATGAATATCAAGAGAGTGTTTGGTTTGGTCTAGCCAGACTCCTGCTGTGATAATGTGTCTGTGTCTGTGCAGTTTGCTATTAGCATTTCAGTGGCAAGTAAAATGCATATAACAGAAACGTAAAATAACATTTCTTATTGTTCTTCTTTGAAATGGTAGCAATTATTTTTTCTTTTTTTTTTCCCTTGTTTTTACTTATGTTTTTTCTCTAACGAATCTTGTTTCACACAATTATTCCAATTATCCATAAAATACTTAGGGGCAGTACAACTTCACTAACACAGATTCTAACAAACCCCTGACTGATATTGACTGGTTGGAGAAAAGAAAAAATTTTCTTTCTTTCTTTTCCTTTTCTTTTCCTTTCCTTTTCACTCTCTTTCTTGCCTTTTAATTCTTCACTAGTTATCACTTTATATATGAATAAAACTGAAAATTCTAGTCTGTGAAGCACAAGCATCATCTTTAAAAGGCCAGTAAAAAACCTAGACTTCAATGACAGGACATGAATAGGCATGACTTGGTTGTAAATATGTACAGTACTTTTGCAATTGTGTTGATCAAGAGGGAGTGGATTGGAGAAAAAAAAAGCATAGTGAAAATTATCAGCAAGTGGCACTACTCTAAGAACATTAAGAACAATTGTCAGAAGAAAATCATGAAAAGCAAGTAACTATCAACAAAAAGAATGGTGTGAACCTTCTTGACAATACTGGGACAACATTTATTTGCTTTGCACTGCTAATGTATTTTTCTGCTGTTTCTTTTTTCTCACTCCCTTATATTAATTTGAACTGGACTGTGAATAAGTTTCCAAAGAAGTCTCCAGGGAGTTATGTATTGTAGCTGTCATTATTCTTTCTTGGAAATTTAAGCAACAAATTAGAAGACTGAACAGTGAATGCAGCTTGAGAATTATTTTCAATTTTAATGTGATAGAAATTTAATGCCAAGAAATTCTTGATCAAGTCTGTGTTGAAAAAAAATCAATTAACTTTTATTTGAAATGTTATATATTTTTTGTTATTAGAACTGAAGAATATAAAAAGTCTTTCATTGTAGAAGTTTTCAAAAGACAGTTCTAAAGGAGAACAATGAGACTGAAATGTCAGACATTTGAGTTAAGAGACAGAACCAAAAAACTCCATGTCTTTCGAGGTGAATAGTTTTCATGAATAATTTCCATAGATGGTTTTAATATTTTTCACTATGATGGAGTGTTTGGTGAATAATCATTTTTCAGCTAGTTCATTCACTTGACTGAAAAGGATCAAAGTATGGGGTTCCAGAAGCAGGAAGACATTATGCTTAGCCAGTCAGGAAGTTGGACTTCTTTGAAAAAACAATTTCAAATTTGGAAATAAAAAAATAGAGCCAAATTAGAGCAGAGTTGAGGATTTTACTGCAGGTTGATTGTTCAGTTGTGTAGAAGGAGTAAGGGATTCTTCTACTTGTGATATTTCCCTGGAAGAGTCTTCTTTGAGACATTTTGGAGGTGCAAAGTCTCCCTAGTAGTCTCCTCTACACAAGGAAATGTCTGCAGAACTATGCTTTTATTCCACTTTTTATGTCCTACTAATCTCAGAAAAGAGTTTGCAATTAATTTAGCATGTGCATTTCCTAAAGCTGTGTTAGAACAACCTTGACAGAAATGTTTCATACAAATGTTTTAAAAATAAAAGCCTTCACTTAAACCAGAGGCCCCCTGCATAGTTTTAGATTGCAATTCAAATGCAAAAGATAGCTGAAAGATAGATGTAGGCACATAAATCAACTAGGGATTGGGTTTTGTTGTTTGTCTTATAAGAAGCTGAAGGAAAACATGATGAAAATTGTAAATTACCTATTTCAGAGAAATATGGATTGTTCTATGGAAGAAGGAGCAATGGTACAAATGCAGCACTTGTTCCACACTGAAAATTCCCATCTCTATCAGCATTCATTCAGTGGTCAGTATAGCCCTTATTCTCTTTCAAGCATACCAGCAATTCCTTAATTTTCAAGTTTACTGCATGCCAGTTTCTGATGCTCACACAAAACACAACTCATGAGAACACGGCAAAGGGCTGAAGGCAGCCCACTTAAGAAGAGGGCAGACAGTGCTCCATGAAGAGCCTAACCTAGGGAATCCCATATAATTAAAGATTTGACTTCAGAATATGATTGTCAAGAAAGAAATGGTGAAAATGGCTCTTTCAGTCTACACTCTGCTTCCCCAAACACACAAATAAAATAACTAATGTCAAAGCACACAATATACAGCTCACCTTTGGACCTTGTCTTCCTGGATATCCTGGCAATCCAGGGACACCAAGCTTACCCTGCAAGAAGAAGGCAGTGTAAAATATTACTTTATCCTCCTTAGTGGTTCAGCAAACTTTTATACAAAATAATTTTTCCATAACATAATGATACTCCACGGAATATAATATTTAATTAAATCAATTTCTCATTTTTAAAATTAATCACCAGTGGACTCAGTTCCCCAAACTTAAGTAAAAATCCCATTCCAATAAAGTAATCCAGAGAAACCAATACCTCAGTGTTTTCCTTTTTCCCCCATGAAGTGCTGCATAGTGTTGTGGGGCTGAGGTAATTAAACAATTATTATTCTCTAAGAAATTAGGCTGTTAGTAGATTAAAGTGAGATGAAATTAACTTTAATTTATACTGTGTGATGGCTGACTTTTCATGAATAGGCATTTGAAGAATCAATTTTTTTCTTGACTAGTTCTAAACTGAGGCTATGATAAACAATACCCCCCTGACTATTTGCTGACAATAGATTTGTCAACAAACATTAACAACTTGTTATGTTCAGAAAGGACTGTTCAACACTGACACCAACCATCCTCAGAAATGAAATACAATACTCTACTCCACTGACTTGGTCTCCCTAGACCTCTAGAGGGTGAGTGATGGTTTGCAACTTTCAAAGGCAAGGGAAAGCAAGTTCAGACTCTGAAAGATGGGACCTCTGGGGAAGTATTTGTCTATGTTCCAAACTATCACAATTTGGAGAAGATCTCAGTGGAAAAGATATGACTATAAAGCATCACAAGGTACTCGCAGTAACCTTAGCTAATGAAAAATAGGAAGAAGAGACTGTATGGGGAAGGAAATTTGCCCAAATACTTCTGTTGGAAAAAACTGCAGCACATCAATAAATATGTTGCATATTATCTTATTCCCCCAAATGCATGTGTCGGGTGATACCCTGTAGAAGAACAACATTTACACATATGAAAATAATTATAATGCTGCCAGTTTTGTGCTACACTGAATGATTTAAATGTTTTGTGGCATGACAGCACATCAAGCTCTTGCCAAATTCAGTGCAAGTTTTATCCCTGATTTTGTGACTAAGCCAGCCCAGTTGCCCAGTCTTTGAACGTAGATATGGATGGGTTTTTTATTATAAGCTCTTTTCTGATACATTTCTCATTTTTTGGCACCTACCTGAGATTTCCTTAACTAAGCAAATTCAGCCACAGACCTACTTGCAAAATAGTTTTGTTATCAGTTGAGCACAGTGAGTAGGAGACTACTCTGGTAATTTCATTAATTTACTGACAAGAGTACCTTTACATTAAATACATAATAGGAATGGATAAGGAAACAGGACATTTCATTTGTAAGTGGTTTTCTAGACTAAGAGTTCTAAGAGTTCTCAAAGATTATTCTAGTTTTTGAACTAAAATAAATATCACAGGACCAACACCACAGAATTCCTCTCTGACTCACTCTGTTCTGGCCAAGTATCCATAGAATACCCACAGAAGATTTCTGCAATCTAATGGGCAAGATAAGGTATAAATACTTGTAGAAAAGGGAAAACTGTATGTCTAACATTCCAAGGTCAGCTATTTTCTTTGCATTATGTTTTCCATAGCTGGCATGCAGTGTATGTAATTTGGAATAGGAATGTAGTTGCCTTAAGTAATGGTAAAGTATTGTAATGATATTTTGTATACTGACAAAATAATGACTTCCAATACTTGTTCAAATGTGAACTCCAATGGTCTATTGTAGTAGTGTCTCAAGAAAACTACTACTAGGTAAGTAAAGATTTTGCAGATATGGATACTTGTTTTTTTTAGTGATCAAGGCTATGGATTCCACCTGTGATATGAGGCAATGACATGTTTGTGTAGATTTCTGGCTACTGACCTTTTCCCCAGCTGGACCAGCAGCACCTGGGTCTCCAGATGGACCTGCTCGACCTTTGGGACCTTCTGGACCATCTTCTCCTCGTGGACCTGGCTGACCAATTTCCCCCTAAAATACATCACCTTATAAATATGAAACAATCCTTTGTGCATATATTAGAAAGACTACCTACAATTACTTGAAAATAAGTTTTCATTAAATCTAAATAGAGATTAAAATCATAGAATAGTTTGAGTTGGAAGGAACCTTTAAAAGTCATCTATTCTTCCTGCAATGGACAAGGACATCTCCAATTAGATCAGGTTGTTCAAAGCCCTGTCCAATTTCCTATTAGGAAAATACTTTTGTTCACCATATCAATGCAAATATACATAAAAAATTAGGCACTGAATATTACTTTCACAAGTGTAAGAGCCTAGTTGTCTTGCCTGAAGATAGCTACATTGGAAAGCTGTGTATTCTTATTTTTCCTTTCCTGAATTCTTGCCAAGGCACCCTGGCAGTCCATAGAAGGAAAATTGTCTTTATCTAAGTACTTATGTGGATACCATCTTCACAGTTATTTATGTATACAGACAAAGGATACAGGCCAGGAGCCTCCTAGAAGTTTTTTCAGAACCTCCACAAGACTTCCTATGAAAGGAAGCAATTGCCCATTGGGCTAAATAAACATCATTTTGGCAGAGATTTACAACCTGATGGGTTGGAATGGAAACATCTTTATCCCAGATAGATAAATTGTCCTCAGGCAAATACTGGAGATCTTGGAATCTGCAAAAGGAGATTCTCTAGGAAGAAGCTTAGTGAAAAGGATATTCAAGACTGCCATTCACTTCCTCTTTATAACTGTGCTACTGTTGATTTACAACAACTCTGGCCCAAATTTGTGCATGCATAGGGAATAAAATAATTTAAGCTACTAGTCTTTATTCTACTTTTTTTAAAAAACATTTTTTCACTTCAGTGATACTTTCAAAATAATAACACTTAAACTTTTAAGAACATGTGGGCTATGAATAAATGCTTACCCTGTCACCTTTAAGGCCCATGTCGCCTTTAAATCCTGGAAAACCATCTTCACCCTAAAACAGGCAGAAATGCACAGCAAATCTTTTAGTAATAACAGGAATTTTTTTGTGCAAAAAGGATAAGAAAATATAATCACTACAGATTAGAATCACTTGCATAGACAAAGTGAGAACTTCAGACACCAGCAAATCTAATATGGCTACTAATATTTGATAGAAAATATATCAGTGCACTACAGAAAATGACTTTTTAGTTTGAAAGTTCTTAATAACAGCAGTTTAAAAATCTATTTAAAGATATAATCTAATTATGTAATAATATAATTGCAATGTAATTCTTCTGTTTTAGTACAAATTATC
>JAOXXN010000120.1:22170513-22182288 GCA_026770055.1 Myrmophylax atrothorax
GTAAATCACAACACTATACTATAATTCTATTTTCAATTTCATTTCCTATTTTCATAAATGAAAAAACCCACCGTATTCAACTTCAACAATTAAATTCCATTCCAAAATCCAACATTTCCAATTCCAATTCACATTCACGCAACACGCAATTGTGAGTAGCATTCAACAATTCAAAATTTCAAATCCTAGATCCAGCATCAACATATACAAATCCATTATCGAACACAATAAAAATGCACTGAAGTAGGAAAAAAATGAACATTAAGACTGAATCCATATATACAGTGGCAAAACAGGTGCACATTATTGTTATTCCTAGTAAGACTTACTTATTTCCTGCCTAGCAAATTCTGGCAGAGAATTTTCTCCAAGTAATTTAATAGGTCTCCATGCTGAAGTACAAGTACTCAGACAAGTTTACACCTCTATGAGATAGTTCAGATACAAACAGAAATCTCCAGATATGTTCAGTGGAGTTGTTTATGTCTTGCTCCAGCATAAACTGATCAGCTTTTGGTTCTTTCAGACTAATTCATCATAAAACTACTATCCAGACAGCCAAGATTATTGACTCAGTTTTTATCTGATGCTTAGTTATAACCTGGCAGCAAAGGTCTTTGTGATGAATAAACACATAGTAACTGGTTTCACTATGATACCATTAGTTTTCTTATATGCTGAGGTAATATTGCTGACCCACAAGCTGAGTAATATTTGGACTGTCAATTAAGCCAGGAAAGAGTCATAATGTGCTCCACATTAGTAGGAGCCAAAAAAAAAGACAACCAAAAACCAACCCCAAAGCAAGAACACTTTGTATATCATCCTCCCTTCAAAAGACAAGTTTGCATTTTGCATTCCTGAGCCTACAAAAGCTTTATCTTCTCCCTGATCAGTAACTGAGATGGACTGCAAGGCTAAAGCCCTTTTAACCTTGTTTGCAAGTTGTCATACTGCATGCAACAAATAACCCTAGAAAGGGTGATAGAAATACATCTGCTAGTGGTAAACAGCTCAAAATAGGTGGTGAGACATATAAAATTATAAAAAATTAAAACCAAACAAGCAAATATAGTTTCTTAATCAAATGTGTTAATGCAAAAACACTGTGATTCGTTGAAAAAAAATACTAGAAAACATTTTAGAAGCAGGTTTCTCATACTTTCTAGATGGTGAAACAAAGCTTTATATGGCATAAATTAAAATTTTGAGGTGGCCTTTCTTAAAATTTAGAAATTAATTGAAAAAGGCAGAGTAAAGAATACATAAAAAAGGCTTCAGTTGCAAAAGTTGCTCAGTTATGGCCATAGACAGTAAAGATTACATGAGAATACTTTGCAACAAATCAGCAGGACTGACCACGTGCCAACTACTGACCAAATGGCTGCTAAATGAACTGAAACTCTTCTTCAGCTTTCACAGTGAGGTTCCAGCTACTGAGATCTACAAGAAGCTGATTTTATTCCATGTAGAAGGAGAGAGCTAAATGCATTATTTCCTCTTCTGCTGTTAACAAAAAATAAAACAGCTAAAGAGTTCTAGTCACATTTACTGGTCAGTGCAGAGATAGGCCTCCTCTGGTAACCCTGGGACCACTCCAGATCTACAGAGGCTTTCCTGAATGATAAGTTTATTTATTTTCACCTCTTTCAGTGCTTTCCCTCTTGTAACAGCATCTGAATAATTTCTAACAAAAGGCCAGTGTAACACACCCTTAAAGTACTAAGAGGACAAGCTATGAAATATCTCTGTGACCTTTTGAGGTATTCAGTAGAGTTCACTGTCTTATTGCAACTGTGAGATCAATTTTTAGGAACACAGAAGTATTGTGGACATGATGCTAATCAGCATGCATTGATACACACAGATATATACACACACATATCTTAACTGCATTTCCATGCAAGTATTGTATTTTATCTGACCTGGATATTAATCACTCAATAAAGCACAACAAGAAGCTGGGTTTTTGAACTGTCCAATCTCCACAGGTATTAAACACACTCTTTTTCAGCTTCAATTCAATGAGCAACTCCAAAATGAGCATGCAGATTAGACAAACTGTGGTTTAGGAAGGCTTGAAAATGTACAGAAGTTCTTGGCCCTGAGCCAAGTGCTGAAATCAATGCTTTTGGACAAGACTGAATCTTCTGCTTTAGAAATATCTATAAATATATATATGTTAGCCACCAGAGCCACAAGGCTGAATTTGCCTGTGTGGTCAGGTTTGCTGTTTCCTATTTTGAGTGCTGAGGAAGTGTGAATTTAGACCAATTCTGGCTGCAGTTTCAGCCCTGCAGACCATCAGCACTCAGTACAGATGGCAGTAGGTGGTGTTTGCTGGAGTAAGAGACTATACACAGCCTTAATGGCACCAGGCAAACATAAGAGCTTTCTTCACATTCATATACATGTATCTGACTGGGGCCGTTCAGCACTTTGACAAAGATATGGGACAAAAATACCTTGAACCTAGAAAGCCATTGCACAAAGTACATAAAAAATACAAATCTATCTTATGTTTCTATCAAAACAGCTAAAATAACAGTATTGTCACCACATATTTCTCTGATGTACAATTTTCTCAATATCTACTGTAGTTATTTACATGTAAGAGAGGGGATGTCCATCTACTTAAGGGCACCTTGGAGAGAAGTTACTCAAATGGGTGTGAAGAGGACTCAAAACCATTCTACTAACTGAAGGTTTTATATTCACTCTGTAGCAGTGTAAATAACCATGGAGGTCAGTGATTTAGGAATTGGGCTTGGTATGTCCTTAGGGAAAGGCAAAAATAAACCCACTGCTGCAAGATAAAGCACACTGCAGTGAAGGAGACAGACGTTGCACTGAAAAAGGGTAACAAATTAACTGCAGTCACATTTACCTTTTCACCTTTGGATCCCTTGAGCCCTCGGACACCATCAGCCCCCTAAAGGAAGAATATAAAGAATCACCCACATGCATATATTCAAAGGGACGGGGGAGGAATTCAATAACCAAAACTTACCTTTACACCACGAGGACCTGGATAGCCAATTGGACCCTGAGGACCTGGAGGGCCCTAAAATATATTGGTGTAAAGAACATTAGTTTGTACACTACTTGGTTAGTAAGCAGTTCTCTTCTGAGTCTAATCCTTGCTCTTTCACAATGATGCAGCAGTCCCGTGTGAGACAGCAAAATAACATTGGGCTGCCCAGCACTAAGAAAAGTTAAGGCACTACAAAGCACCCTTCAGTGTTACTATAAACTATGAATAGAATTATGAACTTGGATCTGCTTGTATATTTGGGAAGTATTTATCTACAATATAAAAAATGGTAATTGTAAAAAGTAACAATCAGAAACAACTAAAAGAGAGCCAATTAGAAACCAGCGGTACTATATTGCAGAAAATTTACATTAATTATGATGATGACACAACTCAAAAGTAGAGATCAAAGCCTGAAAGCTAAAAAGTTCACGGTACTATCAATACTGACTGTTGCCTAAAGAAACTGAGTTTTGTGAACAGTGGAAACAGGGAAGCCTGGAAACATACACATCTCTGTGTGAGGCTGAGCTGCTCTGCTGATTTGCCAGTGTCTGAGATAGACAAATAGCAAAATCTTCCACTAATGGGGACATTGATAGTGTCTTTTTCCTATTTCCAATGTATATTTTCACAAAACCTTTAGACTGTTAACATCTCTGAGACACTGAATTTTCTATCAATTTTGGCTGAAATTGATCAGTAAATTGAAAAGACATGAGGAACAATTGACAGATGGTCACACATCTGTACTTTCAAAACAAAAATGTTCTGTGTAAACTTTTTTTCCTTAAGAAATCAGGATAAAATGTACAAGCCTTTAACAGATAACAAAATTTTGGACAAATGTAATATGCTGATGTCAGTGGTATTGTACTTTCTGAAATGTCCTATTAATTCATTCATCTTGTCATCTGGAATACAATCTTTTAGCATTGCCCCTGGAAACAGGACTGAAACTGATATCAGATGCTATAATGAGTGCTATTCGGGATAAATAAGGGTTAATACTGAGAAAGTAGAACAATTTAAAGAGCCCCAAGTCCCTTCAGAGCTTCAAAAAAAAAGAAAATTACTTTACACTGACACTGAGTTGGAGGTGACCTAAAAAATCCAAGGTCTCTGCACATATTTTTAAATCTTAAAAAAAGCTGAAGAACTCTTGTGGGTCCTCCATACAACAGAAATGAAAACTCAAAGTATCTTCAAGTCATTTATATGAAATATATGCAACTTGTATTGACTGTCACTCTGTCAACTCCAAAATGAGTTTTATTTTAAAGGAGTGATCTTTATATTATTTACAATCTCTATAATATTCCAAATACAATAAATATGTTTGTCTGCCCAGAGATGCTTTGAATGTGTCATGGGTTTTCTATTACCTTCTTAGGTAGTTCTTAGAGCAACAAATGTGTCATACAGTTGAAAAACTGACAAAAGTCTTCTTGGAATGTATCTAAATAGATGGAAATGTTTTAAAACTCACCAATGCACCTTTATCTCCAGACTGACCCTCTTTACCAGGATGACCCTGATTGAAGAGAAATATATTTGATTGAAAAATACTAATTTTTCAGTAGTGATATTTTATTATGAAAATAAATTTATTTAAACATTTGAATTTCAGGTCATTTATCATATTTTTTTGAATTAGAACAGACACACAAAATTTTGAGGAAAGATTTTTACTTTAATACCAATTTCATTTACATAACAAAGGAAAATCTGGAAAATTCGTGTCAGTATTTTCAGGAATATCCTAATCATCCCTTCTGTTTAGCTAATGTTTTGGCAATAAGAAGCTTTTAATGCAAGAGAATCTCAACTTTGATTTTGAACTGAGGATGATTTATATTGCAGCATGAAGACATTCCTAAAACTGTTTTTAAAATTACAGAATTTATCACAGGAGTCAGTAGAAGGCTGATCTAGTTTCAACATTCTATGTCTTTGTTTTAAACTGTGACTTGCTTTTAAAATAAAATAAATTTACATCTCAGACTTTCTTCTATATCACTGCCAATAACACTGCAGCACTCAAAACATTAGCCAATCCATGGTTTTTCTTTCTTACAAAATTTGCACTAACATGCTGCAAAATTTAAAGGCCCTTTAATGAAACTAAAGATTAATAGATAATTGTTCATGAGTGAATAGGCTGGGGATGGACAAGAAGCTGTGAAGGGACACAGCTGGGACACCTGTCCCAAAATGACCAGAGAAATATCCCATATGATGTGATGTCATACTCAGTACTAATAGCTCAGGGAAAGGAGGAGGAAGGGGGGCATTCATAACCAAAACAGTTATGGTGTTAATCCTATGTGTGCTGCAGCCCAACCTGCCACCAAGTGGCTGGCCATCTGCCTGAAGATTGGAAGTAGTGAATGAATTCCTTATTTTTGTTACCTCAGCACATGAGTTTTCTTGCTTTTGATCTTCTGATTCTCTGCCCTATCCTGCTGTGGGATGACTAAGCGAGTGACTTGGTGGCTGCTTGGCTGCTGACTGGGATCAATCCACCACAGCAGGGATGTATATCAGCTGCAGACCTGTGCTAACACCTGGTTATCTCTTACAGTATTTCCCCCCTACCTTTAAGGTTTAACAAGATGCTCATGTTCAGAAATTAATACTGTTGCCAGCATGGAGAAAAGGATAAGGGGAAACATTCAAGATTGTAAGAGCCCTGGGTACAGTTCTGTATTTGCAATATATTTGCAGTGACCTTGTTAAACCTTGCTGAAAGTCAGGTTTAAGAAATGCAGACTTAAAAGAAAAACTGTAAGGGACAGTTACATGGGGAGGAGAGATAAGGTCTGAGATTTAACACCATCTGATGGTTCTTGTTGGTATAAAAAGATTATGTTTTTGAGGCAAGAACATTAGTGAATGTCATTATGAACAATGAGTTCATTTCAGTTTAATGCCTAAGCAATGCTCCTCAGGTGGTTACTCTGTTCACATGAGTGAATGCACGCTCAGAGCAAGGCTGAATTCCTCAGCAACAACGAAGCGTGGCTTAGGCATGTCCCAGTTTAGACAGTGGAATAAGTATCCCAAACATGTAATATGCACCTTAGGTCAGGAAGCTGTGAAAGATCTAATCTGTTCTATGTTTCTGTAGAGAACAAGTAGTGAGCATTTTTACAGATGATTTGCTTTGCCACACTGACATGGTAGGACTACAGTGGAACATTATCTGGCCCTTTGTGTGTCTGTAGGTTATTTACACATCCCTGAAGATGTTGCAGATGCATTTCATCATCTGTGACCACATTTTAAAAGCCCACAGTCATTTTTAGCAGCTGCTTCAACAATGTAATTCTCTTAGTTTTAACAGCTCAAATGATAGATAGGGTTTAGATGGATTTTATAATGCTGCATCACAGGTATCCAGAAATATTTATCACTTGGTAAAAGTATTCAAACATTCAAGGGATTAAATATTTGGTTACGTACAGGAGGCCCATCAGAACCAGGAAGGCCAGGAAGGCCAGGCTTGCCTTGTGGTCCCTAAATGCATAAGACACACATCTTAAGAATAATGGCAAAGATATCAAACACGTATGACTCTAAGAGCTAGAGATATAAAATGCAGTTATACCTAAATCCCTTGATACAGAATCAAGCATAAACCAAAAATACAACAAAACTGAAGCCAGAATAATACTATCATGCAATATATAAGTGCAAGGCCAGTTCCTACAACCTTTAGCCCACACAAACCACTCACACTTCTCAACAAGATGCTTGCCTGAGAACAGGCTTTAGTAATTACCCTATGAACACGCACACACATAACACAAGATGGGGAAGAATTCTCCAGTGTATAAAATTAACAGTTATTTAGAATTTCAGGAATAAAAGGATTCACTAATGAAAGATATCAACAAGTTCAAGAGGCAGAGTACAGGTTACGGAACTCCAGTGCTCACAGCTGGAAGGCATGGTACACCTTTATGAGAGCCTAGGAAATGCATATATTGTGGAACTAGTCCATTTTGCTGGAATAATACTTCTTAGGCACACTGGCAGGCAAAAAGTATGTACATAGTTTCCTAAAATTCATTTCAATTTCACCAAAAGAATATAGTAAACAGTGAAGAGGAGAAAAATCGAAGAAGAATGAATTGAGGAGGAATTCAGCAAAAAGCGGAGAAAAGACCCTAACAGCAAGCAAATTACACTGCAGAGTTACATCAAAATATAATCCTTGAAAAAAGAAGAGAATTAGACTTGAGTAGGTAAAACTTTGTTATAAAAAGAGATGAATAAAAATAATTTTTGCAGCTTGTTGTGAAATTAATTAATACACAAGTGCACACTGTTTAATATTATAGATGGGATTCTGAAGCTAATAACAGAAAATTAATCCAAAATAAGGGGAGGAAATTATGCTTGTGAAAAGTGTATATGAGAGGAAAGCCAGGGCTCCATTGGTTATTCATTTGCTTAGGTTACTAGTAGGCAAAAGATAACAAAGCCTTCAAGCTCATAAACAAGGTTCTTGCACAGAACTGACTGCGAAGTAGCAAAGTAAGGCTGTAACTTACTTTTTCACCAGGAGGCCCAATAGGACCTTGAGGACCAGGAAGCCCCTGTTAGAAAGAAACCAGTGTGAGAAACCAGGGAGAACAATATACATACATTCACCCCACTAAAGGTCCCTCATTAATCTGTTTAAACACACTGGCAAATATAAGTGGCTTTTTTTCCCCCTTACAAGTTAGATCAGGAGTTTTGTGTGAGCCTCTTGCACAAGCCACTATTCTGGCAGTAGGACTGTAACAAGATCCTATTCAGAAACCTCCTCCAGGTGTGGCCATTCCTGCTGCATTCCAGGAACACTGAATGAGTCATTTTTCTCCTGAATGAAAAATCCATCTAAAAACTTACTTGAAAACTCTGCTCCCACTGGCCTCGGAACATTTGCAGCATTATTTAAAAAATCCTTGAAGCTTTATCATTTTTGCACATGAAAACCTAACCTTTTAGCAATTTCCTTTTATTAAATATTTGCTGCACATTACATCATATTTCTTGGGAGTTATTTTACACTTACTTGTGGGCCTGGAATTCCTTGCTGACCAGGAGGTCCTGGTTCCCCTTGAGGACCCTACCATGCAAAAAATAGTAAGGCATTAGGTTTGCATTTTTGCACTACAGATCTTCATTGTCAGGACTAAAAGGAATACAAACTCATCTTTGTTCCTCCCTGTTTAAAGTCTACCACCAACCTTCTATCCAGTATGATATTTTTTCATGCTAATGAATATCATGACCTTTTCTTTAATACAGAGTAACAGCCCACACATAGGACCTAAGCACTGGAGTCCACGGTGCTAAAGGAGCTTGAGAGAAAACATGGTTAGGCCTTTTGGCTGAAAACTAAGTAACAGAAGGCTTCCCTTTTCTATATAAAATCATAATGAAACTGAATATTTTGACAGAAAAGTTTAATAAAATGGAATGGATGGCATAGTAGCAGGGATGAGAGAACGTGAAAAGGATTCTTAGAATCTACTCCTGCTCTAATTCCCAGTTTACTACTCACCATGTTTCCCTTTGGGCCTGAAGGTCCATCAATCCCTGCAATGCCCTACAACAAACAATATTAACATGAGCAACTTTCAGTGCACTTCAGTTTTTTCCTTCTGGCATTGGGAATACAGAGCAGCTGGTACGTACAGGCTGTCCAGGGGGACCAGGCGTTCCTCGGGGGCCCAGCAACCCTCGGGGGCCCTGCAAGAGAAGAAACACCCATTAACACGAGCAAGGCTCTTTCTGAACAGAGATGCCCAGGAGCAGGACTGAGAAAGGGATAGAATAAGGAGTAGGAAGGATGAAGGGAAGGCAGCAAGGGTGTTTAGGAAGAAAGAAAGAAAGGAAAAAATTCAATGATAACAGATTCTCCTCAAGGACACCGTCTGTCTGAACAGGATGACAGTGGTAGCGCAAGCTTTGATTTAGCTGCTGTATGGTCATTACAGAGAATGGTAGGAGACTGCTATTTATATCTCCAGGTGCAGAACATTGGCACAGCATCTTCCAGCTAAAGTTTCAGCTGTGTCTTGGCCTGGAGGCTGACCTGGACAGGAGTATACATATTTATATTCCTGCCTTTTGAAAACATGATGGTGTGTCATACTCTATACTACTATTCTAAGTGTAAAATAGTGCTTTTATCTTTAATAAAGACCCAATAAATAATTAAAAATTGATAATAATTTTATTATAATAAATGCAAGGCATTCTGGAAAACAAGATCAGATTTGTTCCTCTTACCCGTAAAAATTTCCACAAAAGAACAATGGCTATTCTCCTAAATAAGGTGAACAAGATTTCAGTCTATAACATAATCTTTTGGCTTTATACTATGTAAATGAGTATTAGTTTTCATCATCTGTGTCATCATTCATGTCATGCTGCTAAAGTAGGCACAACTGAGTCTCCAGTCTCCTCAATATGATAAAGTCACAAATCACAAATCACTAACACTTTGACTCCTTGTTGTACTTTGTGAGTAGGCAGCAGTATATCAGACATTTAGGCTAAAGTTCCAGTTTCTGAGGCTTGATTTCTTGTCTGCAATGCAGAACTCTGTTCTGCAGTGACAGCACCTGCAGAATTCCAACTGACAGGAGTGGAAATTCGGTATGTGAAACATGTGAAACAAAGAAGCACACTAGTGTGAAAAAGAGGAGAATCCAGACCTTATTTTCTAATAAGCAGATGTGTAGAGAACCTTTTAAAAGCAACAGGAACTTGGTTATATTGTAATGTATCAAGGACTGCAGTGACTGATTTTACACAATAGGATAAGAAATAGCCTTCGTGATTCTGGAAGCTGTATATACTTGGCTGGATATATCCCTGACAATTCTAATCCTGTAACTGGTGTTTCATCCCTAAAAAAGTTGTTCATTTGTTTGCTTTTCAGACAGAATCAGTATTCTCTATATACATGCAAATGCAATAATTTTTACACTGGAATTCAGAACAGACCAAAAGAAATGAAAAAATCTGAAAGTGACTTTTGTATGTAACAGAAACAGAAGAATAAGAAAGAATTGCTTACAGCTTCACCTGGGAGACCTCTTGGTCCAACTTCCCCATCTTCCCCCTGTTTTTGTACAAAAGGAAAACAAGTTTTAGAAAAAAACCTAACCATGTTTCATGACCATATTCCCACGACATGAGGATTCACTCTAGACTTCCCTGTGTGAATAGCAACTTACCCTTGACCCATCTTCACCAGGTAAGCCAGGAGGTCCCTGTGGGCCACGGTCTCCCTGTAGAATTAGGAAAGTCATTAAAATAACATCTGCTGCTGGAAACAATATGGATGGGAAAGGAAATGAAAACAAATGTGCTAGCTGAAGTTTGATGTGTCAAAACACGTCTTGACACAGAGATACAAATCTGTACCTTAGAGTACTCAGTAAAATCTTTCATTACATTACGTATAAAAACAAATGAGCAGTGTTGAAACAATGAATTATTTGTGTTTGTAAAATTTCACTCTGTAACATTTTGTACTGCTACAAAAGGTAGTTACCCACATTTTCCTTTGTCTTATCAACACCTCCCCCCTCACCAATGTATTACTGCCAGTAAAATAAGGCTTGTGTATATGGATCAGAAGTTAATAAACCAACAGCTGGGCCCTGGAATATACATAGCAAAGTTTACTGACCACTTTTCAGAATCACACACCCTGGCACCAGTCACCAAGAGCCTTGGGAATGATTTGTCTGAGGCTTTGGAAGGCAGCCAGGCTTCCACACTTCCCCTCAGAGATTTGCGCTTTTCAAGTCTATATGTGCAGAGCCTCAGTAGATTCTGGACCATACCAGTAGGATTTATTTTTCTTTCTCAATTCCTAAAGAGAGCTACTGTGCTACACAGCTCAAGCTCCACCAGCTGACCTCCTTCTGGGCTGTGGACTTTAGACTGTGACTTCCTTCTGGCACTGGACAACAACCAAGTATTCATGCTGTTCACCTTAATTTTATCAGTGTCTCCAAGAAGCCTGACCATTGCTGTGGATTCTGGTAGAGATATTTGGAGTCACTGTTTAGTTAGTCACTTCCAAACTTTCCCAGGGAATTTTAGGTAACTTCCTCATATACCCCAGAGCACATCCACCAAATATTACAGATGTCAGGATTTTTTCCTACTGTTTTTGTCCACCCCAGCACGGGAGAGAAAATGAAATCCAGGTGACGGTTGACTTAGACTTTCAAATATTGAAAGAGTTCATCCCCTGAAGGGCTACCTTTCTTTTCCTGCAGTCATGTGAAACTCAGGTTTACATTAGAAGCTTACACTCAGTGTCCTGATACTGTCATTCAGTAAGAACAAAACTTCCTATAATTATCAGCACTCTCAGTTTTTCAGTTCTCTATTTCTTCTCTTCAAATATTTGCTTAAAGCCTGAATTTCCTTTTCCTTGGACCTTTTCTTCTAGTAAATAGTGTCTTGCTTTTATACTGAAGAAGAGTTATGCATCCATTAAATCTAAATAGAAAAGTTCAAAGTCATAGATAATAAGGTTAAAAGAAATACTACACCTGTGGTGTGATCTGCCCTACAATGAAAATCAAAGAATCTCATCCAGTAACTCCTGTCTGACAACTAGTATTTGACAGAGGCATAGCCTCAGAGAGACATCCAATTTGCAACTCATAGGTCCAATAACACTAATTCTAAAAGCAGTCCTAAAACTTAGACTC
>JAOXXN010000120.1:22182314-22193841 GCA_026770055.1 Myrmophylax atrothorax
AACTATAAATAAAACTGTGTCTACTGAACTCACAAAGAATTTCTGGAAGTAAAATGCCTAATATTCATGACAAGAAAAAAGCACTCTCTCTCCTTCTCCCTCTTTCTATCTCCATTATGGATAGCTACAGTACTGTAACAGTCATCCTTGTATTTTGGGCAAGGTGTGGTGGACTGAATGTAAGAGAATTTCCATCTCGGTCACCCTCCCTCCACAGACCTACATTATTGCAAGCCAAAGAGAACTGGACATTTGCATTATATGCTGTCAGGTTATGTGACTCCAAGAGCTCCAGCCATCTGATCTGGCTTTGAACTGAGCTGCTTTCACAGAGATCATAGTGCGTACTTTTACAGAAGATCGCCACAGAAACACAAGAAAGTAGTAATTTTTACTGTAGTGGGATGAAAGAAAAGATGAAAAGAAATCATTATTTTCATTACTGTTTTGCAAATTTCAACCCAAACTTATTCTTCTATTTTAGGGGCAGGGGGGTGGTTTTTTTTAAGAAATATGAAACAGATTGATTATTTGCAAAAAAATAATGTATTTCTTTATGACTTGGAAGGTGTCACAGACAATTCTAGTATTCCAGATTGGAAAGCAGACACACATTGCTTGACTCAGACCAGATTTCTGCTCAGCCCTCAGAGCGCAGCAGTGGCAAGCGCTTAATGCCGAGCCCCCTCTGCTGTTCACCTGCTGAGCACACTGGGTTTCAATTATGTGATGTGCTGATTGCTTCACACTCTAAGTAAGAGAGGATGAGCAAAGAGGAATAAAAAATTCTTTATGACACAGAAATTCTTTCCCCATTGCAAAGAGGACTCAAAAGAGTATCCTTAGACGCCATGAAAAAGAACTACATTATGGTTCAGTAGCCAACACAGTTGAGATTTTCTAGGAAGTGCAGCTGTGCTCACCCACTGAAGGATGACGCAGTAATTCCTTGGTCATTGAGCTTCAGCACATATGGAAATGGTTTTGCTGACATTCCCATTCACTGTTTCTTTTATGATGCATTGCACTTACTAGGACAACAGTAAAGGAGGGACACTCAGAAGGGTACATTGTTGCTAGCACCTACATTAAGGGTATAATTTAAAGCAGAAATACCTGACTGTGATTATTTCTACACTATGTAGGGAAAAATGCACACCAATCCCATAGATTTGTATGACACAAGCAGCAAGTACATTAGATGTCTGAAATATTAGTACAAGTTTTCCTAACTTGTCTGACCTGACTGTGATCTTTTTTAAGCTGCAGTTGCTGGAATAAGACACACAAAACAATTCAGTTTGCAATTCAAATATTCATATGCCTTTTTTTGAGGAAGCTTCTCAGCAGGTTGAAATCTGTCATGCTTCAAGATACAGATACTTCATGCCAATTTCCTTTTCCTATTACTATTTCCTTTACAACAACGACTTGAAGTCCAGCAAGCAAATTCATTAACTAAGAAAAATTAGAGCAAAATCTAGCTGAAGATGTGATCTGAATTCTCTAAATATATTTAAGTCATTATCATATATATATGCATTGTTGTCTATTGGCAACATTATTAAATGGTTTCATGAAGAATACATTGCCTGACTGCACAGATATCATTCTGCAGTGTAAAAAGCTGACATCCTGTTTTAGCTTTCCACTTAGTCCTTAGTGCTACTCTTAATGAATAGTGCATTATTTCTATGACAGTATCAATTTGGTGTTGTATAAATACACATATTTTTCTTCTTACCCTGTTACCTTTGTCACCAGGGAGCCCAGGCAGACCATCAAATCCTCTGTCACCCTAGGAAAGAAGAAATCACATCTTTAGAAAATGACTGTTACATTCTGTATTACTTTGAATAAATTGCACCTTCCCTCTGAAAATTAATTTCTACACTTGGTTACGTGTATACTTTTGTTATGGAATGAAACACATGGGGTGAGTATGTAGATCAAACCCACAGAATTTGCTTTCTATGCATTGTAGCAAGAGAAGATGGCACACCAACTTTTCTCCTGTGCTGTAGTTATGCTATTAATAAAAAGAAGTCCACATTGAAATTGAAATCTTGATTCTAGCTGCACTTTGCAGTTGCAAAACTGACTTCGCTATTACTGATAGTCTAACTAGAAACTGACTCCAGGAGAGAAGAATCATGCCCCACAAATCAAGTTTTTTCAAGGTCAGACTACTAGCCGTTACCATTAATTACCATATTTTATGTGGATGATTCATTCTCAGCTCTTGCATCCAACCCAGCTATCTGAAACCTCAGTATTTTCACTTTAGAGAAGAATTTTGGGTTGGCCTAGATGGAGCTGTGGCACCCACATAAAATCTGTCTAGCCCATTTCAAGACTGAAATAAAGCCTCAGGTCTCATCATTATTTACCTTTGCACCAGGTTCTCCTGGCATTCCTCTGGCACCATCAGCTCCAGGACGTCCCTGCAAAAGCCCAAAGGGGCAAACATTTGAAAATGCAGTGCAATTAGTTAATATTTAAATCTGTTCAAATACAAACTTTTTACCCAGAACAGAACTGATCCATATGCTACCTACCCTTTTGCCAGCTTTTCCACTTGGACCAGGAGCACCTTGAACACCACGAGGACCCTGAATTTAAAGATTGTAATTCTTAGAATCACATTAATGTCAGCAAAAATGCTAGTTAAAAAACCTCACCACAAGAACAAGGTAAGATTTTTTTTATACACAAAGCTACGTTTTTTCCCTAGGAGATGGATTCTGGAATCCCATTAGTTTTAAAAGAACATGGGCATCCAAACTGGCCTTAGCACTACAAATTTTAACCCTAGTTTTCATGACATGGCACTATACATGGCATAATTCATCCTTTTAACATAAAAGTTTCCTACAATCTTTCCACGGCTTTGGAGATCTCAGTCTTGTAAGTTTGAAAAACCTTCCTCCTCTCATGACAAAATTATTTTAGTCACATTATAATTATTTGATGAAAACTAAAAGCACTTATTTCAGATCCCTAACTTATACACAGACATGAGTTGGGCTGGTAAACAGCTCACACGCTCTCTTAGCTTAACACAACATATTTTAACTAGAGGGAGACCAAATTACCCCAGACTGAAAAACCTGGACATTTTCTCATCCTCCATCCACATGGAGGTGAAAAAAAACAATGGTAAGGACTTGCCATCCAAAAATTTCAGTGCTCTTTAACATCACTGCATGGAAGTTTATAGAATAGTAAGCTGAAAAGCAAAGCATGCACTGATCCCTGAAGACTTTTCTTGCTATGCCACATCTTTCTTGAAAATAGGCTAATTACCAACTAAATTCAACCTCCCTCACATATCAGAGCTCCAGGTTATACAGTTGCAGACTAACATATGATTACTGAACAGACAAAAGAGATTTTCAAGGGATAACACTCCACATGTGATAATTGCTCTTTGTGATATGAAGATTGTTACTTTCATATTTCAAAATGAACAATCAAGTTACTGATTTGAATTAAGATTTTAATATTGATCAAGCTATTGAATTTTATTGAGATAGTATCATAAAATATATTTTTCTTCAATTGCATGCACAAAGCACATCCTTGATTGATTTCTTCTAATTGATATGAATATGTTTTTTAAAGATAAACACTCTCAAACATTAACAGGGAATATTATCGTACCTGGGGACCAGGTTCACCACTTTCACCCTTAGCACCTGCTGCTCCAGGTCCACCCTTGATGAAAAAAGCAACATAGATTGTTTAAATATAAAAAAGTCTCTTTAAATTAGTAAGTTTCTTTCTCTTTCTATACATGAAGTACAGGGAGCAATAATAACTAATCCTCTATTCACCTGAAGGTATAAATTTACCATTTGAATCTACAGATATACCATGATATATCATTGCCTATACACTGGGCCTAAGTGGGCAAAAATAGTTCTTACTATTGCGAGAAAATAGCCATTGATTGCAATGTGATCAAATTTTCTATATTAATATTTGAGACCTAAATATGAATATAGTAAGAATGTAAGTAATGCAAATAGAAGTGCATTCATCATAGGGAAAGCAACAGATGCTGAAGCTAGACTGAGGCTTTGACACTGCTATGTTTAAGATTTTTAGTAACTAATACATTAGTAAACATATCTTATTGGCTACTAGAATAATTTCAAAAAACATAATTCATACTAACAGTAAAAGCTCCAACTTTTTCATTAGTAAAAGAAGCTAGTCAGGCAAACAATTCACAGACCAAGAAACTTGCATTTGGAACTGTAGGCAAAAAATGTTGCTAGATCAAAGAGTTGGATTTCTAGAGCCTCCTGGTGGTTTAGAAGCAAAATAACTATTAATATTATTCATTTGTTGAACTTTGCATACAGAAATTCATGAAGACTTTTATAACATGCAAGCATGACTATGAGGCCAGGTTATACCACTGTCAATATTATACCAGTGTTTACAAATTACTCCTTGCTCACAGCAGTTCTTCAGTTACTTTGTGTGTATAGACTAAATGTTACCCTGCAGGTCACTTGATTTAAATACACTGCTGGAAATGGTGTATGAGTTTGTTAAATAGACCAAATACGCTTGACTGTTTGAAAGTATTGCATTGCTAATCATGATGAACCAGCAGTCTATGAGACAGATTCTCTGGTAGCAACTATCTACTTTGGTAGAATTACTCTAGAGAAGAACTGCTCTTGTATACATCTGTTTAAAAATACAAGTAGAGTGTATAGACTTTGTATAAATATTAAGCTTTTTTAACATTCACAGGGCCATTTCCAGATCATTTGGCATTAGGAAGTGAATAAAATTCAAGAGTGAAGCAAAAAAATTACAGTTCTTTCAGAATCTGCATGGCTCTTAATTGCTTATGGAAATGCCTCTTAAAAACTTTGCGGAATCTGCTCAAATATTGAGTAAAGGTGATTCTGGACACTCTGGCATTATTATCTCCTTCTGTAAAGTTTCATATTTACCACAAGAAATTGTATTAACATTATTATAAAGATGACTGACTGTAGAGGGGTATGTAACTATTTACGTTAAACTATTCACTAGTTTTGTAAGTCTACCAGTGTGCTCTATCTAAACACTACAAAATCTATAATAAAAACTGATTTAGTATTCAGGTTGCATTGCAGACCATGAATACGAATACAAACTATGGCTTTAGTTATATATTAATTTCAAATAAAATAAGTACAAATACAGAGGTGTAGGCAAGACGAAAATAGGATCCATGGACTGGAAATTACTGTGTTCTTAAATCTATGCCCCTGTTTTGTTTACATACCACAGGACCTGGTCTTCCAGTGAGTCCCATAGGACCAGGGGGACCTCTCATAGCAATCTGAGAAAAAAACCAAACAGAACAACAGGCATCATGAAAGAGCTGGGAGCCAGCATACACATTCTGTTTTAACAAAATTTCACAATGTGTTAGCAAATAGCCCCCATCTTTGACTTCACATCCTGAATGAGATAAACCAGAGTGGTTCTGGAGCTGTACGCTGGTGGCAGTTTTGTTTGCAGGCTCCTTGTGCTCACCCTAGCTTGCTGCAGAATAGCTTGGGCTTGAGCTTCCTGTGCTGAGATTGTGGGGCCTTTCTCACCATCTCCACCAAAGCGGAACTGCAAGGATAAACACAAGAAAAGGATTCAGAATTTATCAAATCAAAATCATACTTGTTTTTTGCTGCAACTGTGCAAACCACTTCAAAGACAAAAGGTTACAGTCTAGTTCATTCCACTAACTTCAGAAGATGGGTGCATTGAGGCCACTGGATCCAAAATTAATATAAAGTCATTGATGACAATTTAGAATTGAAGTCTAAATCTAAACCCTTAAGAGCAAATATTTTCTTGATTTCCTAAGATCTTCATTTTCTTTGTTTGCTTGCTTGTTTGTATCAGAAAGAGGCCAAAATAGACTGTGAATGTCCTGCAAAACTTCCATAAAAGTAGCTATCAAAATTAATGAGTTCTCTGTACATTGGTAGCTACCCACAGAAAAAAAATGCAATTTACTTTAGGGCAGACTTAAAATTGAAAAATGTTTGGTATCTAAAACTAAGGAGTTTTGAGTTATTTCTGACGATTTCAAAATAAATTACAGAATAAAATTTAAGTACTCATTCCTGTGGTTCTGGACTGTCATTGCTCATGAAACTGCTAGCAGAAGCTTTGCAATGTTGCTGAAATGCTAAGCTTCAACAAGAAGCACAGCTTTCCAAAGGTATGACATAGGCACACTGGATATGAGGGCCAGGAATCTTTCACTGCACACAACAGTTTATCCAGCTTGCCTATCCCCAGAGCTGACATGGATCTTTTGCATACATACGCACACTTAGGAATAATGAATTCCATGCACATTGTACTTTTTATACCACAAAGCTGCAAGATACTTTAACAGCTTTGGGCTTGCTCCTCCACATGCTAAAACAGATGGTGTTTTGCTTTGACTCCAGTGGGAGCAGAGCTGGCCATGTGCATGTATTTCTATTCAAAGGATGCACTCACTCTTCAAAGAGGACACTGAAGTCCATTTTTAAGCATGGAATGCTTAAAATTCTCCATGTTAATGAGACTTGAAAGCACACACGCCTGTTGGGAGTACAGGCCCTCTGTACAACAGCAAATTTGTTGTTTAGGACATATAGTAGCAAAAAATAGTTACTATTGAAAATATAAGATTTGCACTGTCTGTAATTCATTCATTTAGGTTCCAATCTGTCAGCCTTGCAGCAGCTAAAGCATGTTTTATTTGAGGAAAAAAAGGCAGCATATGAACTTCAAATGCTTAGACCATACAAGAAACTCTGTATCATCTGTCATTCCACAGACAAAATTAGATGAAAAAAAATACCTATAGATTTCTCAAAAGACACTTCTGCTTTTTGTAGGCTGGTTACCCCATCATCATAACTTACCGGCAGCATTAACATGGTGCCTGGGGGACCTGCTAACCCATCAGCACCAGGAAGACCAGGGCGACCAGGTGGGCCCTAAGAGAACAGAGAGATGGGAGAAAAAGGGAGAACAGAAAAATAGTTACCTAAGATAAATCTTTTGAGTTATGTACATACATTTACAGTCATAGAACACCCTGGGTTGGAAAAGACCTTAGAGACCTGGTTTCAACCCCCCTGCCATGGGCAAGGACACCTTCCACTAGATCAGGTTGGTTAAAGCCACATCCAGCCTGGCCTTGAATAGTTCAGGGATGGTGCAGACATCTGGGCAACCTGTTCCAATGCCTTGCAACTGCCCCACAGTTAATAATTTCTTCCCAGTATTAATCTAAACCTGACCTCTCTCAGTTTAAAAATATACTCCTTGTCCTGTGATTGTGTGCCCTCAAAAAGTCCCTCTCCACCTCCATTGTAGCTCTCCCCCCCGCCTCCAGCCTGACTCCATAGCAGAGGTACAGAATGGTGGTACAGAGGGGGAGAATCGCCTCCCTTGACTTGCTGGTCAGGCTCCTTTCAATGCAGACAAGGACATGGTTGGCTGGAATGTATGTTACTGGGTCATGTCAGGCTTCTTGTCCAGCAACACCCCCAAACCCTCTCTGAAGGGCTGCCCTCAATCCGTTCTCCACCCAGTCTAATCGCTACAATTATTTATTTGTGTCATGTGCCTGTTCCATGGCAGGCATATGATGTGCTTAGCCTTGAATTTCCTTGAGTTCAGTAGGCACTCAGTTACAAAACTAAGTACTATCAGTAGTTATTCCACTACAATGTGCTAAAATTCCCAATTTTTTAAGTGCAAATTCCAAAATATTTAGCTAATCTGCAGAAAAGAAATATGAAAGAAGTGTGGATGATGACTTACTAGCAAGGTGAAGAATTGTTGGGATTTTAACATTATCTCATTATTCAGTTAAGTGGCAGCATCTTCTCAACATTTTGTATACACAAATACAGCATGAACATGCTAGACTTGTGTGAAAACTATCTCTCATAAAACACAGAAAAGTTTTTTAGTAGCATATTTTTGTCAAATAAATATATTTAGACTGGTTTAAAATTGTGTTGGTTCTGGCAGTAAGGAAAGGCTTATGCAAATGTGTAACATTAAAATAATAGCTTATATTTAAATTATTGTCATGACTGGACAGGGTTCAAATGCCATATATTATTTACTATGGCAAATAAATACTTCCAAGGTCATCTAAGTATTATCCATCATCTTCAATATTCCCATGTGTATTTTGATTCCTGCTGAGCTTGTTATTCTCTGTATTTGTACACATATATTATAGATGAGTTCATACTGGTTTTTTAGAACTCATTCAAATCCATACAAAATGTTTGTATCTGTTACTTTATTTTAAAACACATCAAATCAGAGAAATATAAACAAATAGGAACTTAACTTTCTTCCTGTATTTACAGTACATATTTCTACCACTAAGGAAACGTTTGTCGAGATTCTCAGTTGATTTGCTTAGCTGAATGAATCAGCCTCAGTTCCACTGGAGTTTCTTAACCTATGTGTATTATTTCAGACCAGGACCTAACTCACTCTTGTGGCAATATGTGTGAGATATCCCATGAATACAGGGCATAATCTGTTTGTTCACTTACCCTTTCACCGGGGTCACCTGGAGGACCAACAGGACCTTGTAGACCTGGGGGACCTGTAAGACCCTGTAGAAAACGAATTACATAATTATGCTGAGTGCTGGCAGCACTTTTGAGTGACTTTTTTCTTTGGAAAGTTATGATGAACACGTATTTGGATAAAATAATTTACAAGGTGGCATACTTCATTTCTTACAAAGATTTATAGTCAACATTCAAAACTTAGATTTTCATGTGCACTCAGCTTGTAGCATGCTGTCACTGCAAAGGGTAGACATGACCCTTTTTTACTCCCTTCTAAAAGTGCTAAGTCATAAGACCAACATTGTATTAACTCATGGATAAAAAAGCACAGTGGATAAATCAAATACAATAAAGTAAATTGTGATTAATATACTTACAGCAGGTCCTCTTGGTCCCGGTGGTCCTTCAATGAGCATACCCTAGGGGAGGAAGAAACACAACGTTAACTTTATTATGACTTGTAGAAAAATATTAACTACTAGAATTAACACTTCTTAGTGTTTGGATAAACTTTTCAGGAATCTTTTCTCTAAAGTTACTAGAATTATAATCTGAATTGTGTGGCTTTAAAAGTGAGAAAGACTTTTAGGCTGGATGCACCTTCTAGTAGTTGATTCAAAATAATTATTTTTAATGCTGTTGAAGAATTTGATGTGAATAACTGGCTATTTCTGTGTTGTAGGTCTTACAGCATCTCTTAGTTTCTTTTTCTCAGATTAGATGCTAATCCAAATTCCAGGTCACAGTAAGACCTACAACTGTATCATCCTCACTTGTACTGTCTGGTTTTCCATAGGAAGGAGGACTGGACTTAAGCTTGAAGCTAATTGTAGTGATCTCCAACAATGTTGTGCACTGGCAGTGGAAACCTCTTCGGTATTATGGATCTAAACTAAATGTACTCTGAAACCGTTTAAAAAAGTCAAGCATTCTATGAGCTAAGACACTTTGAGCTTCTTCACAGATCATGACTATTACAATCTTGATTTCAAACTTGTTCATTATTATACTCCTTTAAATTTGGTGATTGGTAACTTTACCAACTCCTAATCCTGACAGAGAAATACAGAAGTAAGAAGAAGCTTTTGGATCACAGAATTCAGACCTTTGTAAATTAGGTAACAATCGTAGAATTTTTTCAGACTTCCAACTTTAGCTGATTTTTATTGTGTTATTTCTGTACTTAATTATCCATGACATAAAAACCAGATTAAACTTTAATTTCTGTTTGGGTCAAATAATTTGAAAGCAGTCCTTGAAAACTCTGTAAGAGTAAACCACACTGGCATACAAAAGAGTCAGCCAGAACTGTCTGTGATCACTTTATACCATTCAAATTACAGGTGGCTGTTTCATGGTCATGGATAAAGCTACTGTCATCCTATCATGAAAAACATGGTTTGATAATGATGCATCCACAGTGTACATATGTTATATAGTGCTACAGGAAAACTCACCCACATCTGTACTTACAGGTTCAATCACAGCTGGTTCTCCCTTTTGGCCTTTTTCTCCATAAGCCCCATGTCCTGTCACCTGGCCAGTAAAAACAGTAGGCAGAAGGTCTAAGGACCTGGTACAATAAAAATCTGCAGCAACCTTTAACTGAAAGCTGAAGCTGGAATTGGTCTGTACTATAAAATACATGTCACAGGCACAAACCATATAATTAAAAAATACACAAGAAATGGAAAATGCAAAACTGTATGCATACTTTTGAAATTACTGCATATTGTCAATTTGTACTCTTCAAATGAGATGCAATAGTGTGCATCCCATGCTTCGCTTTAGGACTTTGGACTTAGAATCTAAAAATTCTGCGTGCAAGTCACAACATTGTTTCTTTTCTTAATTGATTGGAAATATTCTTGGAAATAAACAATGATTTTTCATTGCTTTCTGATTGTAGCAAGCCCTTGGTCCAATATGGACAGTACCCTTCAGGTTCCTAATTCATTAGACATCCACAACATGTATTCTGAGAAGGGTCTGTGCTTGCATGGCATAAATGGGAAAGAAGTTAAATGGCACTGTGAACATTAAATAGTATTTCATAAATAGCCAGTTATACCTTCTAAATACATGAATTAGCATCAAATGTCCAATTCTTTTAGAATCAGCTCTATAGGAAGTTTTGGGTTCAGGATTAAGATAAAAAAAGTGCCTATTGACATATTAACATATGTTAATATTAATATTTGACATATTAACATATGGCATATTAACATATGTCAATATCATATGTTAATAGAAGAAACACACAGATTCAAGTTTCAAACAAAGAAAAAGAAATTGATTTTTTTCAATCCATGAGATAATGTAATTTTATTTCAGAAGTACCTCTCTTGATTGGTAACATATCCAATAGAAATTAAAGTTCTAGTTCTGACCAGTTGAAAATTTGAAATGCTTTTTTTTATTTCAGTAGAGTGATTTGACATTTACTCTAAAATAGCTGGGGACTTGAAAATGTTAAGGATAATGTTCCAGTATTTCAATATGAAATATGCTGGAATGGAAAATCAGAGGCATAGATTAATGGCCTGTGCATTGATTTATGAAAGCACAGATCTCACTAGTAATGATGTTCATAAACCCACTTATACTTCATAAAAATCAAGTAGCAAGAGGTATAGACAGTTATGTTTTATTAAATTAACATAAATTAGTTGTAAAGAATGACATCAGGGTCTCCATCTTTGGAAATATCACTTCTTTTTGAAAGTTTTCCGATATTGAGTACTTTCTACCTTGCCTTTTTTATCAAAGGTAGAACTTCACTTCTTCTAAATACATCTATACGTCAAAGGAAAATGATATGATATCTCTGGTTCAGCAGATGAGAACTGTAATAAAGCTGGCACAGGCCAGAGCCTGTGTTTTAATTCAAGATTCCTGACTCCTTCAGCTTT
>JAOXXN010000120.1:22203934-22221491 GCA_026770055.1 Myrmophylax atrothorax
TGTAAGGCTTCTCTGGATCATTTTTCCATCTTATGAATTTGAAAATTGTCATTGTCTAAAGATGTATAAAGCAAGGAGATAAAAGAAGAGACGAACAAAATCTTCAGTTTCCAAAGACAGCAAGTCAAAAGGAGAGCAAGATCCTTAAGGTTCTATTGCTTCCTTAAATAAAACTATCACTATTTTAGTATCTGCTAAGTTAGCTAACTGCAGTTCTAAAGATGACAATAAACATAACATAAAGTGCAAAAATAATTATCTTTCCGTATTTTTCAGAAAATTAGTGTTTCCACTTGGGCAAACACCTGAAAGGACACTAAATAACATGTTATGAAAGGGTGCCTGAAGCCTTCAAGTCAACATATTTGGGGACCATTTGCACCTTTACTTTACCAAGTTCATTTCATTTTATTACAGGAAAATATTTTATGTCTTCAAGTAATCCATAAGTTTGTGACAGATCCAAAATAACTGAAGTCGAGTTCCTTTGTGGAGCAATTTCTTCAGCAGAAGTCAGATGGTGTGATTCACTGGGTTGCAGAATAACCTTTCAAGTGAAGATCAGAAAGCCTGATAGCTGGGTCCTTGTCCTTTGAAAACCAGACCTGCTGACACTCCAGAAAAGATACTGCCCAGCATCAAAGATGATGAAGACTGGCTATGTCTTTCTCTGCTCTAATTTCTGTGAGCTGGCCAAGCATATGTGATTGAGCTGGAAAGAAATTTAATATATTTCCATTTATAGTAGAAAGGAGATTGAAAACAAGACAGAGGCCAGACTTTTCACAAAGAATTTATAAGAAAAGCATAGGTGTGTATCTTCCTTAAGCAAAGTAATCTTGATAGCTTAAAATATAATTTCAGATCCATATTTGATCCTTAAAACCTAATTATACATTCCAGATGAAGAAAAATAATGATTCTTGAATTTCTAGGCAACATCTTTTTTGTGTAGTGACAACTGCTGAGGTCATCACTGTGTACCTGGCAAGTTACAGAGATTCATATCTAGCTGTTCATGAGCAAGTACAAGGACAACTGATACATACTTCAATTAAAACATGTCTTGAAGATCGACATAAATTATAATAAACAGAGTAAAGGATGTGGATATTACTATTAATCTAATGCATTCCTATTTTCAGAGTGAATGACACTTGGGTCTGAAGAAGTGGGAAGCAAACACAGAGGAACAGCATTCAGTACCAGAAGGACAGTGACATGCAGCTATTCCGAGGGTTCAGCCTGACCTGCTCCCACAGAGCCCACAGCTCTGGCAAATGGCCAAGTGCAACAGATTCTGCAGAGTCTGTACACAAAAGGCAGTTAAAGGCTGCCCAGTTAAATAAACCTTTGAAAGACATGTATCACCTGGATCCAGAGAGGGCCTGATTTAATTAAAATGGAAGTGTAAAGACAGCATCCAGGTCCAACTCTTGTGTCTTGAAGTCCAAAGGTCACTTCTACCTAACCCCCTACAGGAAGAGAGAAGTGAGGATGCAGGAGGTTGACCTTGCTGAGTTAGAAGAATGGCACAGGGATCAGAATAGCACAGCTGAGTAAGCCTCCAGAGAAGGGCAGAATTTAAGATTCATCCTTCCTTTCTAGACTGGCTAGGTCTATGTCTTTATTCACAGCTTGCAAAATAGCCACTGTGAATGCCACTGTGAGAGTCTTGATTCTTCATGAACTTTATTTAGGGTGAACTTAGCATTGAATTCAGGGATGAAGAGACCTGTAAGTAAAAAGCAGGCATTGAAATCCTCAGTGTTGCATCACACAAATTGCAGTTTGAATCTGACACCACAGTAAAATGAAAATGTGACAAGAAAAAGGAAATCTCAATGTAGCACTTAAGGTATCCTTAGTAAAGACACTTGGATTAAAAATCAGTGTCCAGTAAATCTACATATGAGAGCACAGTCAAGGTCTTAAGGCCTTGAGATGAACCTAAACATTTTAAACACAAGTATTTCACTCCTGATGTTGCACTGATGTGACATGCATTCTCAGGCTCATTTAATGGAAACTCACTACAATATATTCCATAACTTTCCACATTTCATGGCTGGCAATTATTTTTAGCCTAGATGAAGTCTCAGACCCTTGTCCATAATAAACACATAGACAATTCCACCAGCTGAACTGGAAAGATGGCATAGGCTGGAAATAAGTTTAGAAAACAGCTCATTTAAATCAGCACTGCTATTTACAGAAATCCCAAAACTTAAAATGCTAGAAATCTGATTATTTGCTCCTTTGCAGAAAGAAATACTGCCTAGAGCAAAGAGAATTACACTCAGTTAAACAAAGTACTTGGCAAATCCTTCTCTTTAGATGCTCCTAAATAGTCTAAAAATCATCCCACTCCTCAGAACAACTCCCTTTCTAGGCTGTGAACTTGCCAGGAGACTACAAAGAGAAATCCTATTCAGCTTCCTAGATGCAACTCAACAAATGTAATAAACTATTTCACTGATGAAAAGTCAACCACTTCCTTTGGGCTTTGTAGTCAATGCTGGAAACACACATTAGTGGGCTCTGCAGTCACCTAATCTATCTCTCAGTGAGTTATCAGCTCCTTATTCTGGCCTGCAATAATTCAAAGGCTCAGAGATGTAAGGCCAGAAGGGACTATTAGACCACTTTGACTAACTCTTGTAAGACTTGCAACCTGAAAACTTCTTAGAGTCACTCTAATTGAGCCAAGTAAAGTATGAATAATATTTTCCAAAACTTTCAGAAAGGTATCTGTCCTTGGCTTTAAGATATCTAGAGATTCATCATTTTGGCAATTTGTTCTTCTTTTCCTAAATATTTTAGTAGATCTTCTCCTAACTCAAATTATCCAACTTACTTTCTCCCCTCCACCTCCTACTGGTCTACAGCAAAGGATCTTTGCATGTGCTAACTGAGCAACATATGTGATGATCCAGTGTATGTTTCAACCAACAGTAATATTGCATCTACTCTCTTACTCCTTCATCTACAAATTGAGACATGCATTATTTTGGCAATTTTGCTTTAAGTACTCATGCACATACTCTGTCCCCAGTAAAATTACTAAGTATCAAGCACAAGTATTCATTTCTCTTCACCGTGAATAGATTTTGAATTGACAGTCTGATCCCCACTGATCTCTGTGGAGTTCAAGTGTTGTCCACTTGCACTACGGTAAAAGACAGGAGCCATCACTGCCATCAGTGGTAGCCAGAGGAAGCAAATATTTGTTATCTCTCTACAACGGGTTAACTCCTGCTTGGGAGTTGATGTGAATTTGGAGGTGACAGCACTCCCAACTTAGTTAAAGCATTTAAAGTATTCAAATATATTACTCTTACAGAAAGAGATCAAGATTTTTATCAACCTTTTCATCCAAAGATCAGTTTATTACATTGACTGTTCTCCAGTCTTATTTTAAAACAGAAAAGCACTAATCCATTCAGGTCTTCCAGGTCTTCACCCAGGAAAGCAAAAGAATTAGGATGCTATTTTGAAATTTAAAAATAAGGAAAAAGAATTTTGATTTTGATTTTTTTTAACCCTGCATAAATTATCAGCACTATGCTTTCAATCTGTTCTGTTTTGGAATATGGAGATCCAGGTAGCCAGGCACACAGACAGAATGTGGAGTGACCATGAAGAGACCAGACTCAATACATGTTAATATAATGTAATGCCTCTGCCTATGTGTAATTGACTTACACACTTTGAACTACATCTCTGATGCAATGGATAGGGGAGGGAGTCCCTTTGAAATAAGTTCTAGGCCCTATGGAACTTTGTTTCTTGCAGTTAAATACAATAGTGACAACAAATAAAATTACCATGTATTTAGGAAAAGTTCAGTCCCAAAACAGGCTCAAAGCATGAATCTGAGAACAATTCAGAAAGTTTTTAATGATGATCTCTTGAGCAGTCAGTAGTAAAAACCAGTCAGATCACACATGGTTGAGTGCATACTAGCCATCCAGAGCCAATTCAATTACAACTAGCTAGATTTTACAAAAGCTTTTCACTTTGCACTGTTTAATGCAAGTACTAAGAATGTATACAGCAATACATACAACTGCTGACGCTCAGAGGTCTAATCTGAGGAACTATCTTGACCTTGCTGAATTACTCAGTCTATGGCTGTGAAAACAAATGGTTTCTCTTAATAACTTTCATTTTTCTACTCTGTTTGGTCCCTGTTGGTTTACCTGCTAAGAGTGGAATTGGCTGAAATAATTTTGTGTGCACGTGCATTTGTGCACAGAGCTCATTAGAACCTATGACATTTCTAACAGAGGATGTTTACAGTTTTAGAATATTCAAAGCTCCTCTCAAATGAAATCATAAACATCACTGGAATAATACACAAGACAAATAGGTACAAATAAACAAACTCATGCTGCTATCATTTTTAAAAAGAATAACAGTTTAACTTCATTGAGAATGCTCGTTGTTCAAATGTCCCTGTTGTGATACGTTCCTTGAAATGCTTAACATAAATTAGTGGACAGCAAAAATGAATGCACTCCTGCAACCTGTTTCCTTCACTTCCAAAACAACGCATACCATTTATCTTGACGTGCTCCTTTGGTAACTTGTCTCCAGCAGAACCACTAATGTGCAATAAATCTAGTAATATATAACTGACTACTCACCTCATCAACTCGAGGATCTTGAGCCTGAGCAGCATTGGGCACTGGGGAATCACAGTCTGGGCTATAATGCTCACAATAGTCAAATGCAGCTCTGGGATCAGCTATAATCAACAGCTGCTGGATCTCACCCTGCAGGAAAGCATATGTAGATTAAATAACAAAAACAAAGATAGTCTGCAGTTCACCAGAAGTAGAGAGTTTGCATTCAGAAACAAAACTAGGCACATAATACTTAGATATTACCATCTGTGGCTGTAAATAACATAGCTACTTAATTTCTGCTGTTATTACGGAAAACATCTTAAGTATTGTTCACATGGCAAAAAATGCAAATACCAAATGGACTAAGTGCAAAATTCTGGTTTAAAATGATGTCTGGTGGGAAGGTGCAACTCCTGCTCTGTCATTTTCATCCTGTTTGTTTACTTCTTCACTGGGAACCAGTCTAAATTCCTAAGATTTAATTCTGGGCATTTCCTATTATAAGCATGCAGCTCAGCATGCAAGTCATCAACAATATAATTCCGAGACTCTACATCACATCTTTACTCTCAAAGAAGGAGATAACAAAATAAAATTAAAAAGTCTGTACCAGAAAAAAAAGTTATTGGAATAAAAAATAATTAAGTAAGCACTGTGTAAATACACACTATAGAATGTGTTGGAAAAAAAATTAACAGCTATCAAATGTTATTTTCACTTTTATTTCCAGATATATAATGCAGAAAAACATCACAGTAAAGGGATCCACTATTCTGGATAATAAAAATGGCTCTGCTGAGATCCCCTGCAGAGACCTGGTGTGTTTATCATTTTCCATAGAAAGTGTCCTGGTACACAGTGTGTTTCTTCACATAGTGGTACTATTTAAACAGCGTTAGGTAAATTCTGCCAACATTTCCACTATAAATTTCCTCATCCAGGAGCTTCTTATGCTCTCATAAAAATGAGCTTGTTGAAAATTGGCACATGTTCTTGGTCAAAGCACATTAATTTCAATCTCTCAATATTTCCCCACAGGAGGGGGGATTTTTAAGCTTTTATATACTTCTAATGTAATTTTATTTTGGTTTTGCCCAAAATAGGGGCAAGTGAATAACTTTAAAGAGAAGATACCATAACTGATGTAAATCTACAGCTGGGAAAATTCACATTTCTCGCAGTATTTCCAAAATTGCTTTGCAGCTATCATTAAAAACAACCTTTAACAAATTAAGAAAACTGGAGAATATTTCAAAAAAGTAAAGAATAATTGTAACACTTCTTCCTTTCACAAAGAAAAAAAAACAAAGAAATAAGCAAAACTTCCCCAAAGAGAAACCAAAACCAAAAAAAACCAAACAAAAAGAAGTATTTGCAATTTTTTCCAGTTCTTTAACATTTTTACTATCCTTTTAATCATACAGTAGGAAATGGTTTCATAGCACATAATGGCTATATGTTACAAGTCTGCTTTTTACAATAGTCCTAACTCATTTTACTTTATAGATTCAAGTGTGTCTCAGATTAATTTAGATTTGGAATAGTTTTTTAAGCTTTCAGAAATAAATACAAAAGCAGCAGTTTGTTTCCCTGACAGCAGTTCTGGACTGTCTCTTTTCTTTCCCTTAGTTCACCAATGCTTTCTGATTTGCCATCTTCTTTCAAAACCTGCTATACATACAGACAGATTCCCCGTTTGATTTCTTATATGACTCCCTCAAGTTGTGAGTGCTTTGAGAGGTTTTGTACAGCCCCTGTCAGCCTGGGCTACGCATCCCCCATCTCCAGCAAAGTGTTTCCAAGGTGGTCTGCCCTTCCTTTCACCATCCAAATTAAAATAAGTGAAGCAGAGGGAAAAATTAGAGAGAATTAACAACTGAAAGACAAAAGAGGTAAGTAACTCTTTTGAGCAGTCATTAATGAATGGATAGAACCTCTGTCCTCACCCGGAGTTCAAGTCATTGTCTCGCTCGCTGCCCCTGAACGCCCACGGCTTTCTGAGGTGCCCACACAGATCACCAGGCACACACTGTGCCAGCTCGTGTGAGCAATGCCCAAGTGGCTGCTGAAACTACTGTGCAGTGTGACAGCCCAAGGAAACCCAGGCCGGGGAGCGTAGCCAGCACTCTGGAGCCTGCTTTGTGCTGATCATGAATGCCATGGAATCTTGGCACCGAGCTTTGTTGGACTGTGTGTTTGCAAGAAGCACTCAGTATGCTGTTACCACTTGGCTTCGATGTCCCTAAATTGGTTAAAGCTGTTCCTGCTCCATTGACTGCACTTCCCAGCCCCGCCTGTCTGCCTGTCATGGGTCCACATAGAGGGAGGCCCTCAGAAGTCTTGCACAGAATACAGAAATTGCTACTGGCTATTCATGTGTGAGAAGTTTACTGAGGAACCAATTGATTTTACATTGCACATCCCAAATGTTAATGTCATGCTATTTCCTTCAACATCTGCTACAAAAATATTTTCAGTAAATTAGTAATTTTATTTTTATATTTTTGGGTTTTATTTTTCTGTCTTTCCCAATTAAATGGCTTCTTTGAGTATTTTATTCTGTGAAATACTGGCAGTCCTATTTCAATAACCACAGAAGAGCTTTCCTTTCAGACCAGGCCAATCATCTCAGCACATGAAATTCCACACTCATTATTGCAGATTTAATTCTTGTGATTTAGTTATCATTCTATGGTATTTTTCGGACAAATATACACTCTTTCTCTTTGAAAATTTTGCACAAAAAGACTTCAGTCTTCACAAACACATTCTTTGATTTTAACTGCTCAACTTTGTGAGACAAAACAGAATTTTACAAAGCTCTTTGCAAATAAACTACAAATAATCTGTTCATATTTTATGACCTAGAGTCATAAATTACACATTTAATGATCTACCAGCACAAGTCCCAAGAACTTTAAATGAAATTATGGATAAATGCAGTCATGGGTTATTAAGAATTCCAGCAGTTGATCTCTAATACAACACTGAGGTATCTAAACATATATGAATTTGTGCATACAGGGTAGAATGATGAAAGCAAGAGAAGGAGGACAAAGATGAAGAACAGTTTAAAATGTACAAATACACCTGAGCATCCTTGAAGTACTCTAAAGAGTGCATAGGAAAAAAAAAGAGTATGAAATGCAACTGTGACTATAGATTAGGTCTTTTCCCTTCTCTATGAAATTGTCAGAACCATGCATAGTTGAGTAATTCATTGAAATACGGAACAAAAGCAGTTAAAGTCTATGAACACTTTCATTCCTCTCCATTGTGGGGATGTGCTCATAATTAAAAGCAAGGACTTTTAAATCAGCTTCATGGTTATACGAAAAAAGCTGCCTAAGACCATTAAAAGGATAATTTAGATCTGAGGAAACATTCACTTCTTTGTTGCATGTCACGGCAAAGGGGGAGAATGAGGCTAGAGAACTACCAGGAGAACATGCTCAAGTCAGTAGAACACCTGTTTAGTGGAACAACTGCAGAGACATTCCCTCACATTAACTGTTCTACAGCAAGGAACAGCCCAGCTAAGAATGAGAAGTGTGTGGGGAACTGACACATTGAAAATTCCTCTGAGGATCTCTCAGACATTCCACAGTGACATTCTGGAATAGGAGGTTTATGTGCATGTAGATTTCTAGGATTTGTTGAAAAACGCAAAGCAGTGATGCACAAGGTGAGGTATCTGCTCTGGAAACAGAGCCTCTTGATATGAACTGAGTTTGTAACACTGAGAAAACACAGTGTTGAATTAAAAACAACAACAAAAAAAGAAACAGAAACAGAGACCAAATTTTCAGGAAAGCAGTAAACTAACAAGTTCTCTTTCCAGTTTTGACTATGTCTTCATGTAATTATTGCTTTAGTGAGCCTTATGCAAATAATTGCTATGTTTGATTCCAAGCTTTTGGAGCCTTCCTTAGATTCCACAGAAGAAATAGAAACAAGAAAAATCTCTCCAGAGAGATGTGGTGTCAAATTTTCTCAATGATGTAAATCTATGGCCTGAGTAGAAAGGAATGAATTATTTTATCATTATAGCAATAAACACTAATGGCTGCTTATTACCTTTATTGACTTCTTAAATGTCTTAGATATTGTCTGTCTTCTTGAAACACCCTCTTTTCCTTCTAGTCTTACTAAGGCTTTCTAAATATGGTGCATTAGAGAAGTACAACTGTAAAGTAGTCCATTTATAGTCTATTTATCACCTAAGTTTCTATCAAGAAAAGATACCTCTACTATTATCGTTCATGTTGTTAAAAAGGAAAAAGTCTGAATTCTTACAAGGTTGTAAGGGAACTATAAGAAGGAACCAGTGCTGGAATTAGTGTTTCCTTCCAGTAGGTAAAATTTTATGGTCTACTTCCCTGGTTTCACAAGAAACTCAAACAGTTCAGAGACAGATTTTGGGGATATCTCCAAGAATCTTAACAAAACAATAACCCTGCCAGGTGACAGTGATCTCTGTCCACGGAATAGCAGACATGCACTACTTGAGAAGCTCTACAGGACATTCTCAAGAAAAAAAAAGAAAAGAAAAAAGGCAGCAATTAGTTAAGTGTCTAATTTATATATGTCTGAGAGGTTCAAAAAGACTTCCCATGATGAGAGTGGGAGGGTTGGTGTTAGCAAAACACCACTCTTCTGATTAATACTCCAGATAAAATGAGTACCTCTTATGTGCTTATAAGGATAATGACATGTTAAAGAAGTCCAAGTCAATTGCGATGAAAGCAAAGCAAAAGCACCGTTAGTCACCACATCAACTCAGCAGAACAAAATCAGTGTCTTTAATTTTCATGCTATGACTAAAGCCTAAGAAGTACAAAGTGAATTCTACAGTAAATCAGAACAAATCCCAACCTGTGTATATATGCCACCATGACGTTAGAAGGTGGCTTTGTCTGTAATATCCTAGTTTGGACAATAATGGATACACTTTAGAAACATGAAGAAGCAAATAGGCAATTTATTTAAAGGTATTAATCCTTTTCATCCTGAAATGTTCTCTCTTCCCATAAATTGGATCACAGCTATCCAGTCCACTTATATTCTGACTAATTGACCCAGTAGAAAAGCCTGAAAAGCAATATATGTGTTTGTGTCGTACCCTGGTGACTGTCGGCTCCATGGTGGGTCTCATAAAGTGGGCAGAAATGTTGCGTGGCTGGGAATATCTTCATCTGAGCCAGAGGGACTGCTGGGTGACTGTGCCTACAGTGCTATCACATCACAAGAGACGTGGTCTCTAGGGTGGCAGGTCCCAAGCCACGACAGATCAGGTGTGATATTTTAATGAAAAAAGTTTAGTGTCTTGGTTGAGCAGGCGGGATTTGCTGGAGAAGGAGAACCAGGTGAAAATGCAGTTTATAAATGTAAGTAATACGCTTCCTTTGGAACAGGGAAGATTTAAAAAGTCACTTGTCAAAATCATTCCCTCTAAGGCTGCAGCAGCCCTCGGATCTGAGCGTGTTCCTGATGTTCCCCCTCACTCACATGCACGAACACGGGGAGGCAGCGGGAGGAGGCAGCTGCACTGACACACTATGGGGTTTTCAGGAACACGATGGCAATTTAGAGGAGCGATTAAAAGATTGCAAACATTTATTAATAGCTTTGCTGCTGCAGCAGCTCTGCCCGAGAAGCCTTGCTTCCTCAGGGATGCTCTTACCTCCTGCCTGTTCCCTTCCAGAGCTTTAGAAATTGGAAAGTCAGGTTTGGACTGGGTTTCAGTTTAAAGGCATCAGACTGCAGACCACGTTATCCCAGTACCCAGGAGAGGGGACAGGGGGTTCTCAAGTGTGGGAGAGAAACATGAGAAGGTACAGAGAGCAAAAAGAAAGATTTTTTTTCTTTTCAACTATTGCTTGGCCTTTCTTTTCTTTCCTGTGCTGCTCTCCCTTTCTCTCATTGCTCCTCTTTACCCGTTCCTTCTCTCCCTTGGGACAGAGTGACTTTTTGTTCAGTGCATTGGCACTAGATTCAGATGTGGGTCTGCAGTGTCCTTTTGATATTGTATAACAAAATCAATGAAAGGTATAAAAGCAGTATTGGAGAGGATCTGCTGAAAGTTCTGCAGAATGATCTAATTTCCTACATGAGCACAATCTGTTCCTTTGAGAATTTCATGACTATGTTGTTGTCTCTTCAGAGTTTTGTACCTTTAACATCAGGGGAAAGGAGAGGTGAAGGTTCAGTGAAAAAAAAAAGGAAAATAAAAGAAAGGAAAGGGCAATTGGCTGAGCAAAAAATCACCATAATCTTCATGGCTGATCCTGCTGAACAGCAGTAAGCACTGTAAATAAGATGGGCAATTCTGATGTTTGAGTACACAATATCTGAGACATTTTTATCCCACAGAGCAGATGATGGTGACTGACTGATACAAGTTTGCAACAGGAGGATATTTATCCTACGCATATGGTGACCTCCTCCATATTCCTATCCACAGTGGAATAATCAGTTTCTTTCATTTTTTAATTTTTTTTTTGTTAACTGGGTCCTAAGGGAAACTGAAATGTCTGGACAGCCTAAAAGGAATTTGTTTTTTCTGCCAAGCAACAGTGACAGCAGATGTAAATGCTTGTGTCCCTGTCATTATGTAAAATCCTGCAGGAGCTGGGTTGGGTGACAGCACACCTGACCAGGCTTTTCCCATACAGCGTGGCCAGGGGACTGGGTGTGCCATTGGGCATCAGCAGCTTTCTACCTGTGCTTAACTGCTTTAGTTCCATTGGGATTATTTTTCTTATGTTCATACACACAATTTAATCATTCCATTTTGCAATTTAAGAAAAATCTCGTTGCATAATTACTACATTTGTGCTTAATGCAGCAGGATAGAAAGAGGGAAAAACAAAGTGGATCCAGTGGATCAGAAAGGAGAAAAAATACAATGGTGAAAGAATGGAGGAATGAAATTAGGGTTGAATTATGAGTCCTGCATTATTCTTATCTGAATCTCCATTGGGTTGATTTGTTTTTTTTTTAACTGCTTTCCCTGTTCCTTGAAGTTTTCAGTTTAAATATTTCCTTGGTCAGTTTTGAATTAGGACCTTGACTGGCACGAATTTTTGTCTGTTGCAAAGGGATGTGGCTTATGAAAAACACCTGATTCTCTCTGTTCACTTCATATAACCTGCTGCTTGTGGGAAGCTACACACGCTGAGAGAGAACAGAAAACATCCCCCCTTAGGATGTTTAAGGAAAGTCTGTATAAATTTCTGGAGAGTTTGGCAGACAGCCTCTAGGACCTTAAAAAGGCCTGCTTTTCTAAGGAATGTATATAATGCTTTGAATAATCCTAGTCTAAAACACAGAACTCACCAACGAATTTGGACTAATTGTGCCTTCACTTTTGTCTTTAGGAGCCTGAATTCCCCACGTTCAGAGTAGCCAAAGACATTGATGAGGATGAAACAGACCTGGATGTTGGAGAGGTACCTGGTCCCAGGTGGGAAAGGATACAGGTAGGATCCTGGAAACACCATTTCAACAGATGGAACTACTTTTGGAGATGCTTTCTTTCTCATTTCTTGTTTGATGGTTGCAAATGGCAGCCCTTTCCAGGTGGTAGCAGCTATGCTGCTTCAGCTGCTCTGTGAAAGTTCTTGTCCTTTCCTTGCAGTAGCTACTGAATTCCCATTGGCTTCAGTACCTTTAATTTCCAAGTCTGTAGTGTGGGAAAACCAGAGGATTGCTTACAGTCTTGGGACAATTAGGACACCTGTTGGTGGAAGTGTTTTGTTGGGATTTTTTTGATGTCTGAAAGGCTATTTGAGGATCTGCTGGCCTTTACAAATATTTAAAGAGAAAATTGTGTTTCATCTGCATTTCCCTTGCTCCCATCAGGACTTCAGTCATCACTGAGGCTTTTGGCTCACATAAACCTCATTTTCTTTTTAAAAACTATTTTCTTGTTCATTAATTAAAAAAAATACTGTTCTTCTTAAGTATGAGAGACACCATTGCCTTAGTTGTGGAACTGTCACTGTAGCCTTTGCCATTGGCATTCCCTCGCATTGTTAGGACAGATGTTCCCTCTGGGTACAATGGACATATCTCTTGTAGTAATTGCAATTGTACTTTGAAAATGAGCAAAGAATTTGCTTTCCTACATCTTGAGATATTTCTCTATGTACTGTTTCTTGTACTGCCTGATAGTCTGCATCCAAGTGGCAAGTAACAGGACTATATCTGTGCATAAAATAACCTGCATTGAGTTCAAAGTGTTAAGCTTCTGTATTGATAAATATGCTTATTATTGAGAATAAAAGAATTCTAGAATGCTAAGGAAGTCATGAAACTTGAGGAGTTTACCTGTTCTATCCTTCTCCCATCGTGAAAGGCAGACAGGGGTTTGACAATTTACTGAGCCATTGACCTTTGTGATTTTCTTTCTTGTCCATCACATAACCCAGGACCTGGGGGCAGCACTGGGGACAGCCCAGATACATCCTTGAGACACAATTACTCTGCAGTTGCACAGCCTTTGTAAAGGATGGATTCCACAGAGAAGCCAGGGGCTGTGTGGCTCGATAACAATGCAACTAGATCTTTTCTAATGGGGAAACTTAGAGGTGAGAGAAAAGATGGTCATAAGCCTGTTCCTTCTGCACAGTGAAAAGTAGGGAGGTCAGGTTCATGTTGTTACTCACTGATGTGGGAACATTGCAAGAGAAGAGATAATATTCTTTGTATCCTTGTTGGGAGACAGAGAAGAGGTAATAATGAGGAGGACAGGTTAGAGGTGGTAGCAGAAAGGAGAATTGTCCTTTTATGGGTGCCAGGTACCAATAAATAACCTTTTAAGTGCTGAGAGGGTGGTAAAAGCAGGACAGGGGTCTTTTCAAGGTTTAAGTTCTTCTATGGAGTAAGTCCCTTCTGTTTAGAAAAAAAAATCACCAAAGATAAAATATTTCCAGACATGAATATAGAAACAATGAGGTTGCACATGATGAACTTAAGAAATACTGGTCAGTCTGTTTTAAAACTCCATCAGAACAAAGTCATTATTTATTAACATAATGTACCTTGTTGGTTTGATGATGAATTAAAAAACTGGAGGGAAAAGGAAGAGGCAGCTCTTGTAAAGCTGCGTCATGTTCTGCCTCCTTTGAGACAACAGTGTATCACCTCAGCTGGTAGCAAAAAGCCTGCCAAGCTTTGTCATCGTTTGCATCATGAGCTGAAAGCAAACACACCCTCTGCCGTCACACAGCTGGGCTGGGCACCACTGGCAGAACCAGAGTGGCCACAGAGCTGGGCAGTGTTGCCTTGTCAGCACCAGCTGGCAAACTGAGGGACCTGAAATGCATTGCACTGTCTCATCAACCTCACTGGTCTTCAGTTCCAATAACAGCTATTTGTGGAGTTTGTTTTTCAAGATCCTGCTTGCAAAGGTTTGACTTTAGCTGAACTGTATGATATTCTTGATTACCTGCCCTGTTGTTCGGAGCTTTTCTTCTCACAAAATGTTTGAGTAAATCACAGGACACAGCCATTGGAATTAGTTTATGGAAAACATACCAGAATCATTTTGATCACATTATCTTAAACTTTCTATGTGGAAGAAATGTATCACTAGGAGCTTTCCTCATGTCCTGTCTCCAAATCTTGCTTTTTGTTTGGTTTGGTTTGAGTTGGGTTTTTTGTTTTCTTTAAGTACAGTAATACTGGCTTCCAGACCCTGCTTGTGTTCTTCTTTGGCACTGACTGTATTTTCCTCTCTACCTGATACTCTTTTCCTTCTTTTTAACCCAGTATTGGTTTGAATTATTTCCCCCACCATAAGTACTCATGCCCAACCCCTCCAGTCTCTGATAAACCACAAATTGGTATGATTTTCTTATCTAGAACTTGTTCTTTACTTATTTACATAGGTGTCCTAAAATTCATGAAACATCTGTCTTTATTGTCTTAGATTTGAGAAAGAACATGTCTCAGAAGGGTTCCATTTACCTCTGAATAAAGTCAATGTGAACAAATAATTACTAGAATTTCATTACTCTTCTTACCTGGTGTCCTATGCAAGTTTAGGAAATCACACCAAGGAACACTCTGTTTTCCTGTAACAGGACTAGAAGAGATACAGCTGTGTATCAGCTTGGTGAGTGTCTCTCACAACAAAATAAGCAAATCTGACTTTTCTTGTTAAAATTTTCATGTTATTTCATCATAGGAAGTACAGAGATGTGCCTAGTAGCACACCTGATCTAGAGGTGAGGGTTTGACAGCTCACCTGCTTGGTGCTGTGCCCATTTGCTGAACAATGTTACCAGATCATGATAAGGAGAAGTTCATTGTAGAGCAGAATGAGACGTTCACTCCCCAAGATCTGCTCAATCATTTCCATAACAAACCAAGTACTGGGATAGAAGCTCCAGTTGAAACCCGAGGGTGGTGTGGATAATGGTGTGGACAAAGAAGCTGAAGTGCCAGCGTAGGTTTCTAAGCCCTCTTGATGAATTTCACATTATTCACAAAGTGATGTGACTTTTGGGTGCTTATGAGTAATGGGTAGAGCTGGATTGTTTGGTGTCCCTGTCCCCCAAGGCCGCTGCCCTTTGAGAGGGAACAGTGTGTACCACGGTGTTTGGCAGCCACGCTCCCAACCTGACGCAGTCGTTTTGGGGGGGCCAGGGAGCTGGCAGAGATGACTCATTCCGCCTCAGTGGCTCATTGAGGAGCTGCAGGGAGAAGCTATTTATAACCAGACCTTTCAGGTTCAGTGCAGCAGCATCTTCAGCAGGACAGGGACAGGAACAGGGATGGCACATAAGACTTCCCAGATACAAACTAGCTCCTACCTTAATATTGTCCCTAGAGCCATGCAGCCACCAGCTGACTTCAGCCAGCATCTTTTCCATGTCCTTTGCTCAGCTGTCAGCGTGCTCTGGTCCTGGTGTAGGATTCTGCTGAGAGCTCATCAGCTCCTCAAGGAGCAGAGAGACAACTGTGAATATCATCAGTGTGAGCAAAACACAAACTCTGCCTACTGCAGCTGCTAAGCTGACACTTGCTGATTCTTCCTGACCCACGACCATAGCATTATCACCTTTATTTTTTTATTTTGTTTATCCTGAGCTCTTTTCATTGGTGTTTTCAAACATTCTTTATGCTGCCAGCAAATCTCATTTAAACCTCCTGAGGTTTCTCTATGTACAAGCTGACACTATAAAATTGTAGCTGGTTTTCTGATCTTGCTGTGGACTCATTTCATCTTTAGGTGCTTCCATGACTCCACATGTGAAACAGAGATAATGATACCCCCTGGATTTAGCACAGCGTGATCTGTAGTGATGAAACACCTCCTAAGTGGTAGTATTATTACCAGAGTCACAGTACAATAGGAAAGTGTTTTACACAACAGTAGAGGACAGCATGTGTTAACGAAAATATTTACTACAAACACACGTCTTTGTATCTAGGTAACTGTGGACTTTATCTTGAAGCATTTTAGTGAACATAAAAATTATTGAGTTTTATGTTATATTAAACTTCAAGTTGTCTGTTCTCTTAACTGGTTTTTGAATTCAAAGCCACAAGGCACCAGGGATCCTGTTGTGTGAATATTTCCCTTGTTCTTGTTCTGCCTCTGTCCTATTCTTAAACCAATTTGCATGTCTGGCCGTGGTTAGATGGCTCCTTGGCTCCAGTCACTCAGTTGTTTCTTCCCACAGCTTAAATGCTGCACATCTGGCCCTTCATCTTCTCTTTTTCTTCACTTCTTCCTTCCTCTCCCTTCTTTGTTCAGTAGACAATTGCTTTGGGAAAAGTAGACATCTGACTTCTATGGTTGCAAATAAACCTCAACAAATACACATCAACAAAATGTAGCTGGTGCAGAGATATTTTTATTGATCTTGAGAGAGAGACACCATGTTTCAGGGACATGAGGTGTAGTGTTTTGGGGTTTTTTTGAGTGGTAAACTAAGATGTTCTTGTAACTTTTAAGTGATTTTAACTAGAATGTCAACTTTGCTCCTTGCCTCTTTTTTCAGCAAATTTTACAGAGTAGATAAAATGGTTCTTAGAGCTGCTGGTTTATCCTTTCAGCAGCTGCCTTGTCTTCCCTTTGGCACCTCAGGCACTATGAGTACAGTGCATGGAAGTGCAGCTGGCTCCCCTGGGTGTCTCATCACCTCCCCTTTGCCTGAGGATTGCAACATTCCTGAGCAGACCCCTGGAAGGGGATCTCAAGGATGGGCAATATGGCCAGAGAGTGCACAAGGTGTGTCCAGGTTTGACTTGGTGAACCCAGAACCAGCAGGGTTGGGAGGGGAAACCAAGAGTGTGCATACATGTCAGAGCCTGAAAGGATTTACTTCCCTGCATTTCCAATTGCTTGTTTTCTATCTGGGGAAAATCCCTTTTGACAGCCCAGGCGGTGAGCTTCTAATTCCTGTCTCTGGCTCATTTTTCACTTCAATCCCTCAGCGAACGGATTTTAATGCTTGATGGATTCAAACAAAATTATTTCCGTTCCTGTGGCTTTGCAAAAGCCTCTAGGGTGTGTGTGTGTGTGTGCAGGGGAGGAGGGATGGGGCTTGTTTTCGTTACACTCCAGTAAGCCTCCTCTCCAAGGGAGACCTATTTCATTTCTTCATTTAGGGCTTTCTTGCTGATGATTCCTCCCATGCTGTCCTCCTGGCTCTTGGGTCACAGGAGGACCTGTAAAACATTTGCTGTTCCAAGGGGTACAGAATGCAATGTTCCAGATCACTGTTTCTGATGCAAGTGGGGATTCAAATAATGTGACCATACTGTGCTTCCAGGAATAGCATTAGACTGGGGGGAATAACTGTGGGAAAACTTTCATACTCCCCAGCTCTTGCTGGGAGTGAGACACCACCACAGGCTGAGAGATGGGGTTAGTGGCCCAAGCATTGTCTGGGTAATCAGTGTTCAGCATT
>JAOXXN010000120.1:22221591-22233931 GCA_026770055.1 Myrmophylax atrothorax
AATTAGTTATGTAACAGTATAGCTATAGACTCCAAAGAACAAACGTCTAGACAGCATGGATATTATTACTGCAGAATTCAGAAAAACCTGCTGCAGAATTCATTTAATCTTCCTGCTAAGATTTGAGGGCTTGAGGAATTCCAAGGGCCTTTAATTTAATATTCCATAACCAGGGCCCATTGCATAATGTAGCTAGAGAAAGATATTTAGAGCCTGCCAGATTGAAGCCCTGTAAAAGTAATACATTGTGAAAGCAGAATTCTGTACAGGTCAAAGTTTCCATTGAAATCAATGTCTTCTTGATTTTTTGAAACACCACATTTAAAGGACAATAAATTCAGCTTGGGTAAGAAACAGTTTGATATACCAGTTATAATTTTTACCCTTCAAAACAGACCAAATTCAACTGTGATTCCTGGCTAAGAGATTAGATTTTATTAAAATGCCTATATAACAGCAAGTGTACATAGCACACAAACACACATGTGTGACCAAGGACATCTTATTTGTTTGATAAAAGATCTATAAACCTCTTACATTTATATGTATTGAAACATCATTTACAGCTCTGTTTAAAATTGAAACGTATTACGCACGATAATAAATGAAGTAATAATACATTCTATCTGTTAAATTTATTGGAGCTGAAGCAACATATTGCATTTTTGATTTAATTAATTTAATTGCATTTTTAATGTAATTAGAATTAATGTAATTACAAACAGTTTAAATGATCATTCTTTTGTTTCTTGGGAACATTCCTTGCAAATGAACTTGAATTCCAATGAATTAACAGAACTCTGCTTTCTTTTACTCTCCCGCTCCTGCTTTTAAAAACAGGGGAGGAAAACTGAAAGTATTTACTTTTGTTCCTTAAGCATAAGTTTGGAAAATTATAAAAAATTAATAAACACTAAATCACCATTCTTTGAGATAAAAAAATAAAACAAGCCAAATAGAAGGCTTTTGTAAGAAATCTGGTTTTTTATGAGGTGCCTCTGAAATAGAAAAACTGTTTCCTTTGCTTTTTTTTTTTTTTTTGTATTGGTTTTCTTTTTAGCTCTCAGTGCTGAAGTTGGCTACTTCTCTGGTGTTGATACCTAAAAGGCTGATTCTAAATATTTTTGCCTGGAACCTATTGCATTTTTTTGGTTTCTGCCCCCTTTCTGTTAAACATTACTTTTAGTCTGATGGACACTCAACATTCAGTGGGTCAGTAGCAATTACTAAATGTGAGATACACTGGGAAATGTTTTGGCTGTGTCTCCATGAAGTGGCAGTGCAGCTCAGTGGGACTGTGTGAAGCAGAGGACACTGAGGACACCTCACACTCCATGCCCTCGGGCACTTTGCTCTGGGCTGGCTTCTCTGTTCTACTGGGGCTGAACAGCAAATTTGAGCAGCCAGTGAAAGCTCTACCCATTCTACTACAGCTGCCTTCTTAAGGGAGCATGCACACAGATGAATGGCCTTTCTGCACTTGCTTCTTGGACTTCCATGCTTCCAGACATGTGAGGGATGGTTCCTCATTTGAAGGCCTCTGCAGGCTAAATGACAGTGCTGTCAGAGCACTACCAGGCTGCCTTCAGCTGCTCACCCAGGCTGTTTAAAGGAATCCTACTCTGTACACAAGTGTATGAGCGTTTTTTTCATGAAAACAGACTAATGCCTAGTATCAAAATCTAAATCCTTTGTTAACAAGTATTACTGCAAGGATTTAATCTCATAAAACTCTGTGCTTTTAATGCTTTCATTGGGTTTTAATTGAGAGTCTTATACATAAGGTTTTGTCTCACTATACTCATTTACAGCACAATGCCTGAAATTTATTGCATTGGTCTGCCACATGTGGAGTCCTGAAGAAGAAAAAATGTCTATAGGGAAATATCTGTATAAAGATTCTGTTAGTTATTAACTTGTTATAAAATACTTATAAAAAACTGTTGTATTGTTCACACCAACAGTACTAAATGAGGAGTGACAAATCCTTAAATTTTGGCAAAGAATAAAAAGATCCCTATTATTTATCAAACATTTAAGCTACAAACATATTTCAATGAACACAATTCAAAATTCTTTTACTAGGTGCCATGTACCAGCATCTCACTAATTTCTTCCTTTTTTTTAATGCTATTTGGAAATTTCTCTTCTTTGCAGTAAGCACTTACAAATCAGCCTTTATTGCACTATGTATTTAAAAACACAGAAGACATTAATTTCAAAAGACACATGTAAAAGTTTGAGGAATGTTGTGACAGTCTTTCATAAACAATCATTTACAAATTAGTCCCACTGATATCAAAAGATCCACTTCAGTGATCAAGGGCTTAGCAGTGTAAATGAAGTTCTCATAATTTGGCAGTCAATAATAATACAGTTTCTAGACAGCACAATTTTATTATTCTAAGACACGCTCACAGTTTAAAATTTGCTTCTCAAGCATTTTTGTGCACTTAATGCTTTCTTGAATTCAATATCTTGGTTTTCACATCACATTGATTCCCATATTATCTGACCACAATGTCATAAATTCTCGGATTAGCACTTACATTCAGGAATGAGCAGCAGACAAATCCAAATTGGAATTTTCTCATATAACACACACAACCCCTCCATTAGATTTGGAAAACACTTCAGAGAAAATTCTTCCTGCTTTTAAAGCTAAAGCAGAAGATCTTTCTGACAGCACTACTAAAAATACGACTCTTTGCATTAGTGCCAGTAGGTAAATTTACCAAAGAGTATTGTGTGTGTTGAATATACAAACCCAGCAAATTTGGTAGCCTTTTATCATGCTCTTATGACACTAATCAGCCCTTCCCTTCTTTCAGTGGTGATGTACCCAATCTCCAGACACCCACTCACTCTGAAATTATTGATCATCATAGGAAAGTTACATCAGTCGTGTCCAACTGATTAAAATGTATGCGTTAAAATTTCCCAGTGTACTATAAGATATTCTTGCTTTAGCAATAACCAGACTGCCAAAATCAGAACAAAGATGGGAGAAGTGCTTAGAAAAGGGAGGTTAATATTAAGAACAGAAAAACAGAAAAGGAAATAGCCAAGAACTTAATTTCATTAAATCCTGTATCACAATTTTAAAACAATGCAATTAGAAACAAAAAGAATATTTGATCCACTGTGATATAAAGCTGTTTTAACATGTGTGAAACATTCCTCACAGAAAGAACAGTCCATACAAAGATGTTACAGCAATATGACTGAAAGAGGAATTCTTTTTTTCAAAACATACAACCGGGTTGTCAGGAGGTCAGAATAATGTCATGTAACCACATTTGTTCCTGACACGTGTACAGAAGTCACAGAGATGCAGGTGCACTCTCTAAGGGAATGGGAACACATGATGTACCCAACTGTTCACAGCTCCCATTCTGACCAGGCTGTGAATTACCTTAGAGGTGCAACTTGGCCCTTTCAGTGGGAGTCAATTACCTTCGAGTAACTGGTTTTCACGCAGTTGTGTTATGCTGCATAAATTGGTTCAAACCAAAAAAGAAACACTGTCATATTCAACGAGTAGGTTTTTGAAGCCCAAGATTTTGTTACATTTATCTACATGTTCATTAGTTCCACATTTTAAATTTCCATTCAGTTGGAGGAATCTGAAGTGTTCCAGTGCCCCTGTCATCAAATCATTGGCTTATTATGAGTAAAAATGTAATTATTACCCAAGATAAAACAGCCTTTATGATTCATGGATATATTAGTCCTTCTGACATTCAGAGGTTTAAATTCCAACAGTAATTTTTTTTTAGGCAATATATGACATATGAAAAGTCTTCTGTATACAGCTTTAAGTCTTAAGCAGTTAAATCTAATGTCATGGCTAAATAACTTAATTTCTGGAATTTCCTGCACACAGAATAAGACACATTGTGTTATGTGTTTCTTTAGTGCCTATTGTGGTCCCAAGATACAGCAAAGGTCTTAACACAGAAATACTAAGAAGGAGACTCATGAAATCACCAAATATCATTCTGTGCTACCATGAATGAGAAAAACAGAACATTTAAAACACAACCAGAAGACTTTCAAGCAGGAGACAGGTTTCAGGAAACAGCACCAAACTTTAGAAATTGTAGCAGCAGTAGCTAAGGGATGGATGAAGTCTTGTTAGTGAAAACAAAAAGAATGCTGTTTAGAGAGTAGAAAAACAACAGACAAACTAAAAATGAACTAGATTGTGTTTTTCTTGGCCAGACTTAGAAGGACAGAGGTTACTTGGCTTAGAGAAGAGGAGGCTGATGGGAGACCTCATTGTAGTCTACAGCTTTCTCACAAGAGGAAATAAAGGGGCAGGTACCAAACTCTTCTCTGTGGTGACCAGTGACAGGACCCAAGGGAATGGCCTGAAGTTGTGTCAGGGGAGGTTTAGGCTGGATATCAGAAAGAGGTTCTTCACCCAGAGGGTGGTTGGGCACTGGAACAGGCTCCCCAGGGCAGTGGTCACAGCACCAAGGCTGACAGTTCAAGAGGCATTTGGACAATGCTCTCAGACACAGGGTGGGACTCTTAGAGCTGTCCTTTTCAGGGCCAGGAGCTGGACTCGATGATCCTTCCAGCTCAGGACATTCTATGATTATCTGATTCATTACAAATGTATATGGCACAGTACTTTGTTTGAACTTTGAGGTACACTCGAATTTCAACAAGCACATTTTTAGCTAAAGATTCAGATAACCAAATATTGATATAAATGAATCCATGGTGGCTGTACAGTAAAAGAAAAAGCAGAAACCTATCCCAAAAGCAAAGATTGCAAGCTTCTAATTTAAGTAAGACTTCAGACTAAATCTAAATCTCCAGCAATTACAAGAACCACCTTACAAGACAGTAACTGATTTCTCCAAATAAAATGAGAGGAAAGAGTTGTACTCGGTTGAGTAAACAATCCTTATCACTGAAGAAAATCAGAAATGTACAGTGGTGTCGGAAAAGATAGAAATGCTGCTGTTCTCAGTACTGAATATTAAGATTCAGTCTCTAAACTGACTTTACAAATAGCTGCACAAATTCTTTTGTGAGTCCAAAGCCATCTTTCTTCTTAGTTGGTCTCAGCTGGAAGTGAAGCACTAACTTGCCATGTGAGTGTAGGGGATTTCAGCAAAACACTTTGGCAGAGGACCACTACCACTACCTTCCTTTTCCACCCTTCCACATGTGACAAAAGCCCTCAGAGAACAGTAATTTTAACTCATTCTAGCAGATTCTGTTAAAGTTATATTCTCATGTCCATGTTGACTTCAAGAAAAATATAGGGTTATTTTTGAGTTTCTTCAATTAATCTGCTAATTCTGATTTTAAGGGCTAATTTTAATCTGATAATTATGTCTTCATCCAACCTTACTGACTCTTTCAACAGTGGCTCACCAAAAAATAATTCCATTCTACCACATCCCTTCCCATCTCTTCTCCCTTTATACTGAAAGAAGAGAGGGAATTGTAGACGCAACTGCAAAAGGCAAGGATGGAGGAAACTGTCAGTGAGGAGGAACTGCTACAGTAGGAATTATTTTGTCTTAAAATAATTACTCTTTGTCATGACTCAAATCGAAGTTTCATCCTTCTCTCTGACCCCTATGCAGCTTCTCAAGCATGTTCTGCATAAAGCCAGGATTGCAACAATGGACACACATGGAGCACTGATGTTTTGTGTATTAAGTAAGCTAACAACTGAACTGTATTCTCTTATTTTTGAGTTTTAATTTCAATTTGACAGTTTTAACTGCTGTATAACAATATCGTAAAAGAAACTCAATAGTGTAGATCTAAAGAAGCTTCATTATTAGCCTGCAAAAATAATCATTGACATAAGGATTCTACTTAGAAGGGCCTCATGATTGGCAGCCACATACTTCCTTAGAGGCATTTTACCCTTCCTATATGTACTTCTTGGCCAGTAAATGATGGAAACATATATGTCCTTATTGCCAAAGTATGTTCCATTTACTGAAGAGAGTAATAAATGGGATAAACACTATAACGGACTCATATGACAGAGAAAACTTTCCAGGTCCTTCTCCCCTGTTCCCAAATACTCTTAGCATGCACGAATACCTTCAGATGTTTAAGAGAGATAGAAATAAAATGATTCAATATCATACAACACAACTTTCCCTGACTAATTCTCCCAAATACTTCAGGTATCTCAATATTTGGCAGAAAGACAAAAAAAGCAAGTCCCTTCCAGATACAACATAATTTAAAGGACAGAAAAATGCATCAAATCTTCCAAGAATACACGTCCCTTTTTTACTTGTATTTCATTTCAGCTTATACTAACAGGTTCTATAAATCCAAATTTCTGTACTTTCTGTCAGCTTTTGACCTAAAAAATTATTCTGGTTTGTATTAAGCACTTCATTCAACACAAAATCACTTGGTACCATTTGTTCATTACTGATTTGTACCTCAAAAACTTCTTCATCCAGAATCCTGGTTCCAAAGACAGTGATGCCATTGGTGTCCACAACTGTTTTGTCACTTCTGTCAAGTGGTTTTGTAGTTTTTTTGTTACAGTCAACAATCATTGTAACAGTTTTTTTCTCCACACTAATAGCTACTCGATGCCACCTATTAAAAAAAGCCCAACACAATTCTACTGTCATTTATGTTTTTAAAACTAGGTCTTTGTGTTCTTATCAAGTCAGTTTGTATCAGATGGTGCACCAATTAATTCACAGATAAAATTTTAACTGCCTCCATTTATTTCCTTTCTTCACACATGCATAAATGTACACCATGTTTTGACTATTTGTTACACACATTCTGTCCCTTAACAGAAATGAAACAGATCCATAGGTCTGGGAATATCCTATGTATGATGAAGTTCAAGCTGACCTCTGCAGCTTAACCCAAAGAACATTGGCAAACTCAAATTATGAGGGCACTCTTTACATTTTTCGACTGAACAATCTGACAGTGGATTTTTTTAAGTTGATTTTCCAAATTACTTAAGGAATTACTTGTGCAAATGTAATTAACCCAGCAGCTTATTATTTATATTTTACTATTTGTTCTGTATGATCAAGCACCAAAATTTTGCCATGTTCCTTTGCTTATCTGAATGTATCCCATAGCTATAGAGATTGTACGTACAACAGTTCCAACATAGATGCTTTTCCAGATACATACACTTAAAAATGCTTGCCAATATTCCTGCAACAATAGCCCTGCCTCCATAATATTCACCAAAAAGTGAATGAAGTGATTCAGAATACTGACAAGTGTCTGTGTTTTATTTTAAAGACATTTGAGAATAAAGTTTTATATGATTTTCCCAACTCTACTATGTTATTTATGAGACTTTATTAATAATTACCACAGACCACTTTAGTTAGTGAGCCTGTCTCAAACACCTAAGAGCAAGAGCAGACTACTCTGCAATCTAATGTGAAGGAAAGGGTTAAAGAATCTTTGACAGACCAGGGCAAAAAGTGTCGAAGTATGTCATATTACTGACTGGTAGGAGGAAGGCTGGAATCAAATTATTTTAGTTGGCATTTGTGACATTAAGGTTGCCTAAATCAGAGAGACAGCTCAGATTGTTACAAAGAGCTTCTGTATATCAAAAGGAACACCTTGAAGCTAATGGAATCTGACTGCCAAACAGTATCACTGAGCCAGAACTGTAATTCCATGTTTTCTCTGGAACGCGGTTAAACATTATCATTATAAAAGCAAACTGGCCATGCATCCTCAGGCACATTACACTGTTTACACTTTTTAAATATATCTCATTTCGATATGAAGATTGTTGTCCTAGATCCTTCATAAAATAGCTGAGTCAGAAGAAAATCGTCAGCCTATTTTTTGAAAGCATGTAGAAGCTGAAAGCATGAAATCATAACTCACTGTGGACAGGACTGACTCCAGCTGATTTAGAAGTTGTATAATCTCACTGCAGGAAATTGTACCAAATGAGGTTCATTTTTATTTCTTAATTTTTGTCCATTTCTCAACATTTTGGGTGATATTCTGACATCTATGTCAAAGCTTTGCTATTTAGCAAAAGTCAATTAAAAAAAAATTTGCTGCTTTGTTTCAATACTCCTGTGAGGGAAATGCATTCATTAAGTTTAGGTTTCATGGCATAATTTCATTGTCTGGTAATAAAATGCCAAGAAGACAATTGCTTTTTTCCTTTCTTTCTCCTTTATTGCTTTATAAACGTATTCCATTATAGTTCAGTTTTTGCCCTTCCTTACCGATTTATTTTTGCTTTAGTAAAATTTATTTCTGTGCATCTCTGAAGCCCGTGGCTGCTCTTCCAGGACCACAGCACAGTAAATAAAAAGCCTTTGAAAGAATGAATGTCCTTTTACAAGGACCAGAACGACACTGCCAGAGAATGAGTGCTTGCTACAAAAGATTAACAACTGCATTAATAATGAAACAGGTGTTTTAAGATTAACTCTTTTACTGGAGGTTCACTGTAACTTCTTGCAGCACTTCAGATTAATTGTCCAGCTTATTCTTCCCTGATTTCCTTATACAGAGATATCTGAACCATCTTATTTATCTGCTGTTTTGGCTAGGAATAGAAGAAATTCTATATTGTCTTGTCAACTTGTCTTCACTCTGCCTACCACCTTCCAATGGACCAGACAATTCTTCTAGTGAGACTATTCCTTAAGACTTTTTGAAAACAGAATTTCTTTCTATATTGAACAGGAAGAATCTTCGTAAGTTTAGTTTTGGTGGGTTTACTTTCTTTGACTGTTTCTTTACTATTCATTTATAGAAATGGTGAATAAGAAAGCCAGCTTGCTTTATTTGTAGCTGTATACACCATTTCAAGCTGGAACTGTGTTCTGCTGCAAAGGTTCTCTGATTTTGTACCATAGCAGTCCAACTAGCTAGAAACTGTGTTCCTGATTCATTTAAATATTTAAGAAAACTGTTTGTAAATGCCATAATCACCTATACAGTGGGCTTAGGTACCATTTCTCATTTTAAAATTTTACATTCTCATTTTACAATTTTACACTTACTTGCCATCAGCAATGTTGACTGTTCTGAAAAGAGGATAGTCTTCTGGGGCAGGTTTTCCATTTTGGTCTTCAAACAGGAAGACAGGGGATCTACCAACTTCAACACCTACTTGCTGAATTCCTTGCTCATTGTAGATAGACAGAAGGAAAGACTGGATACCCTTTTTAGGTTTTACTGTCATTAATATTGAAAAATCTTCTGGAAAATCTCCACCTGTAAACAAAGTGATATATATAGCTATAAATCGAGAAAAGATGAAATAATTCTTGAAAAGTTGGATTTTTTTCCTTAAGCACAGGGAATCTAGCATACAAATTGGGGGTTTTTAATTCTCAAAACAAGTGCATAAAAATCACATTAGGAAAAATTTTTAACTCTCCTTCTGGTCTTACTTTAATTCCTGAAAGATATACCTAAATGATTCTTAAAAACGTAACTTGTAAATTATACCATCATAGAACGGGTTTGGGTTGAAAGGGACCTTAAAACTCACCTAGTGCCAATCCCTGCCATGGGCAGGAATGCCACATACTAGACCAGGTTAGTCCAACCTGCCTTCAACACTTTCAGAGCTGGGACATTCACAGCTTCTCTGGGAAACCTGTTCCAGCGCCCATGACACTCTGAGTAAGGAATTTCTTCCTAACATCTAATTCTACTCTCGCCTCTTCTACTTTAAAACCAATCCTCCTTGTCCTCTCACTACCTGTCCACACAAATAGTCCCTCTCCCTCTTTAAGTACCAGAAGGCTATAATGAGGTTTTCCTGGAGCCTTCTCTTCTCCAGGCTGAGCAACCCGAGCTCTCTCTGCCGGAGTTCAAGGGAGAAGTGTTCTGGCTCCATCCTCTTGGCACCCCTGCTTTAGATATTTACACACATTAGTGAGGTCCCCTCTCACACATCTCTTCTAAGACTTAACAGGCCCAACTCCCTCATCTTTTCCTCACATGAAAATACAATGAATCATTTTTGCATTCTTTTAAAGAAAGAGAAGTCCCTATTCTACTATCCTTACCAAGGTGGAGAAGTGTTTGCTCATACACACAGAGAAATTAGTATCAGCATGGCACTACAGATGGATGTGCCATTCAGTGCATGGTATTTTCAGCTGGATAGCTTTGTCAACTACACTCAACTTAGTTGAGAAGATACATTCAAACAGGAAGAACTCTGTTAAAAATAATATAAATATTACATCAGTAGTGAATTTTGCTTTGATTTTCCATCAATAATAAAATGATGAGTTAAGGAAACATGTAAGCTACACTTGAACTGTGTAGAGTTGTTTCTCATGTTGACCTGGGAACACATTATTACAACAAAATAAAGCATGTTTTTCCCTTTTAGAGATCTGGGTGATATCTATGTGACTCCTACTTTGAAAGGCAAAAAAGAAAGTATTTTTGTTTGCCACATCTAATCTGTACGTTCATAGACAGACTTGCTCAAACTCTGCACAATGGGTCAAAGCAGAAAGTTAAAAACCTGCAATCATGGAACATTTAAATATTCTTACTATCATTTCCCTCAGCAGTTTGAGTCAAGCGATGAGTGACAGAAAAATAATGAAATAAAAGTCTTTCTGCAACATCCAAAGAATCTTTCCCAAAATTTCACTATTTCATTTTAGAGCAATTTGAGAGAAGACGGGATGACATTACTAGCTATCCACAACCAGCCTTGTTTAGTCCCCCAAGCACCCAGATACTCAGACAATTCTTAACAGATGCTATTTCTGAGAATGATTTTGCAATGGCCAACAACTCATTCCTACCACTGCAGCAGGTCTCCAGAAAGCACTACTGCTTTTAAATGGATTACAGAAACAGCAGGGAACTTGCCAAAGCCACCAAACACGGTTTCCACCAGGCAGCATCATGAAAGAACAGGTAATATGACTTACCAGTCAATTCTGGCAGTGACATAATTTGACGAAGAGCTTTATAACTGAACCCAATAAAAATTGAATTATTCAGTGGATAAAACGCCTGTCCTGTTACTCATAGGCAGGCCCAACTCTAGGAATAACAGAAGTATTTTGTGGTACTGATGACGGTACATGCTGTGCTTTAGACACCACAAAAACATAGGCAGGAAAGTAACAGCTTTCTGACAATCTTACCTGGGTACAGCTGCTTTGTTGGGGCACTCAGCTGTGCAGTTTTTGAAACTCTGTAAGCAACATCTGATCCTTTTGAATTCCTCCTGTTTGTGCAAAATCCTGCTGTTCTTGATACTCCTTCTGGTGAATTGTGAAATTCTAATGCTTTTAGCACATCAACAGGTTCAGCTGACAAAGGAAAAAAACAACACAAAGGAGTTACTCATCTTGCATCTCTATGGGATGCAGCCTCCAGAAAGGATATGAATTTCATTGCAAAAGCGTATGTGTCGTCAGAGCAGCAGCTGCACTCTATTTTCATTTATTGCACGTTACTCCCACACAGTAAGACTATTTTAACAGAATTATGCATTTTTAAATATGTAAGAGTTCACTCCATCCAATGTAATTTTTATCATTAGGTTTTCAAAGTACTTGACTGAAAAACACCATTTCACAAACACTGAGAATCTTGGTGATGGAAACCTACAATACGTGCTTTTAATGAGTGATTTCTAAGAAGTGGAACTGATTTTCAAAGTTTGCACATAAGTTTCAGAACTATTCAAGTGTCAATAATCTGCTAGCAGAAAATTGTTGCTAACATTAAAATATATTCTGATTACATATAACTTCTTCTCAAACACAAAGTGATAAGGAAGCAGCTAAACTAATTTTTCAGTTAGAGAAAGAAAAATGTACCTGTTGCCTGCAAGGACTGAATCACAGTCTTTCATTATTTCCAAGGTAAAATGCAAATGGATGTGGTTTGTACCTTACAGACCAAGCACAGTAAGACCAACTACAAATTGTGCTCAGCAATTTAAAGTTGAAATTCAGAGCACTGATACTGAGGCAAATTAAAACAAACAAACAAGACAGCATTTATATGTATATAAATACATATATAAACCCAAGAAGAAAGTCTTAATCTATAAAAGTTTTCCATGGCAAAAGGACAAGGTATTGGACAGACAAGCACTTCAACAGAGGCACTGAGAGAAAACATTTTGTGCACTACGTGTTTTTTCTCTTAGGAAAAATTAAGGTGCTCATTGTCATACTCCCTACAGTTCATGGCCTAGCTAATGCATATTTTTGGAGTGGAAACAGAATTTCAACAGATTTCTTTGTCACTGGTTCTTGTGCTGGTTTAGAGGTAAACCAGCAGGAGAAAAGGAACTCCACACAAAAGAGATTATGAGTCAGAGTTACAATTT
>JAOXXN010000120.1:22251216-22287547 GCA_026770055.1 Myrmophylax atrothorax
AGCTGTGGAGAACCAAAATGCCATATGCATCCCACTTTTCTGTATTGAAACTTACTCATAGAATCATTATGGTTGGAAAAGACCTCTAAGATCATCAGTCCTTTAACCCAACAGCACCCTCTGGTTCACCACTCAACCATCTCCTCAGCGATTGCAAGACTGCCCAGCAATTGCGAGACTACTCCCAGCTGCTTATAGAGTTTTTCATCCGGTCTTATTGTTCATCTTTAACTGAATACAGGTCCCCAAAAGTCGGTACTGTTACTGTTTCTCTGCCAGTCTGTGTTGTTCTCAGTCATCTACTAAACAAAACAGATCAAGTTAACTCCATGCTTCAAACTCCTTTGTTACAATATCAGTAGGTAATCCCAATGGCAATTGTTTTTACTCAATACTTTGTCATTGGAAAATCTCATGCACTATGAAGTTTCAAGTTTCCTGCTCATGCTTATAAATTACACATCTTTCTATTACCAGCATTCTTGCTACTTCCATCGTGTCACACATTGCATCTCTGACTTTCTTTCTGAGCCTTCCTGTCAGCCTAAATGTGTACAGCTAAAATGTATCCTAGTATAAAGGGAAAACTGTCTCTGCCCAGGAGAACAAGAGCAAGTATTCTCACAGTGTGGAAAATAGTAATTTTACACAGTGCCTTTACCATTATTTAAATTTTAGAGACTGTTGTTCATCTCCCAAAGTGTCAGTGGAAAGATACCCACCGGTTTGTGTGGTCCTACATCAATATGAAGCAGAACAAATAGGAAAAAATGAGAAGGTGAAGTAGCATGCTTATATTAATATACAATCCTGTATAATTCTATATTAATTCTAGTACCAGGACCACATTAATTTAGAGCGAGCTCAGTTATTTTTGCATGCTGGCATATCAGGCCACACAGACATGTAATAAATTGACATCAGATTCAGCAGTTACAAAAGAAAAGTTACATGCCATTTAAGTGGAGATCCACATCTTGCAGCCTGTCACATTCATTATTTAAGGACAATTGATTTACATTTAATTGATTTACATTTAATTTATTTTCTTAGTTATTGTTTATAATCTTCTCAGTTGTGATGATGATATTCTAGAGTGAAGTAATTGCAGCCTAGATGCCATGAAAATATGCCAAAGAATAGATAATTATTCTTAAAAGATTTTTGTTAGAATTTTTCAGCCCTTAGATGTAATTTCAAAAGAAATATTTTCTTTCTTGAACCTGAAAGAGAGTTAAGATGTGAAAATTTTTTCAGAGAAAAACTGAAGAGAATGTTATTTTCAGCTGTGATCCACACTGGTTTGTTCTGTCGGCTTTTTTGTTCCTCATTACTCTTCAAGACAGTTTTAGTGATAAAAAAAGACTAAGCACTGTGACATTCATTATGTGCTGTCCCTGATACATCAACATTGGCAGATTAGTCCATGTTTAAATATTAGGAATTGCTCTCTTGTATGTGCACAGATGGGTCATTGTTGTATTTTGGGGCAGAGGGGGGGAGGGGTTAGGAACTACTGAGAAGAGAATATGTTTCCTTGAACCACTGTAGATTGCAAGAAACTCACAGCAGCATTGCTGTCATGTTCTTCAGACTATAGGCACTGTAATGAAATAGAACTGTAAATATGGTTTTCTTTGGCTCGCCTGCAATCACGCTGTGTTTTTCCTAGAGTATTCCTTGATATCACCATAAGTGAGAGACCTCTCTGTATATAAAAGGGTCATTTCATTGGGAATAACTAGTGCACTTTAAGGAAGAGTATGATTTTATTGTTGGTTTCCATGTGTCTCAGGGATCTTGACTTTTAGTTTCTAGCTTCACAGAAATGTTGATGCCATTTCCAATTCTGTTCACAGCACATAAGTGAATATTATAAAATAAATGTCTGCCTTAATGGTCGTCACTCACTGCCTTCTCTATTACTTTAATTCTTTTGTTTTAGGTAGGTAAGTGTTTCATCATTGTCCCATTTCTGGTGCAGATCTACGTTTTCTGAGAGTTTTCTGTTGTATGCTTAGTATTAGGAAGATGAGTTACTCTGCTCCAAAGAAGTGAACCCTTGTAAAACAAGACATCTTACCAATGGAGGTAAGTGGAATGATCTCTGCTAGGTGAAATGCTAATCAGCTTGTTTTTGTAGTTTTAAAGGGAAATGAATATTTGAACACAGGCATATATAAAAAATATTGACAGTATTACTTTCCATGATTCTGTCGTCAAAAGTGTGACACACCTTTTGCTACTACCGATCGTAGCTTTCAGCTATACTGAACTCTCCCAGTTTCAGGATCTAAGGTTTCGAAGAATGAAGCCAAGGCTTCCTCTGCCTCTCTGCAAACTCTGTCTCTCTGGGCTGGGGAATGACCCTGTGATTTTTTTTTGGATTCCCAGGAATTAGGGAGAGAAGATAGGAAAAGAAATTCAATACAAACCAGCATAGTTCAGTACTCATTAGCTGACGTAACAAAAGACTACAGAAACATTAGCATTACCAATTTTTTTTTAAAATATGGATAATACATTAAGAATGACATAGGCAAAACTGGAGTGGCAGGTGCATTGTAGCCACTGAGACGTGGCTACAAATTGAATGCATATTTGTCGCTGTACTTATACTGAAGGTTGAATCTCTACAGTTTCTGGTGAAAAAATCCCTACATTTTTAAACTGAATGTGCACTAATAGGAGTTGTTACCAGTAACACCAATGTGAGAGGTTAGAACTTACAGGCCTGAGTAAGGGATAAAGTTAGTATTAAGGTTAGTGTTAGGATTTAAAAGATTAAATGACATGACTCCTGTTTGAAACAGTCTGAGGATGTAGATAATAGGAACTTACACATCTCTTGCTGCAGGAGTTTATCCAGGTTCTTGTTAATAAGGTTAACCTTGAGAGTTAAAAATGTCAACCATCAAAGTTCATCCTGTTCTTCAGGATCAGGAAGATAAGAACGAATTTGGAGAACTTAATCTTCCATGTTTTTTGAAGGTAAGATCAAAGCAAGGCAATAACCTGTGTTGCTTCTTACTTCAGGGATGATGCCTCATAAATAAATAAGCATAATCCTTCTTACAGAAGTTGGTTAACACAAACAGGTGGTATTGTTAAAAAATAAGAAAGATTTGGCACATGACTAGTGCTGAGGATTTTGAAGCCTTAAGAAGCCAGACTGCTCCTGCTGACCCCTGGAAACAGTAATTCTTGTGCCCTGCTGTATTAGTCCTACAGGAACTAGTAGAATGTTTAGGAAGGTTTAGGACGAAGGTTTTAGCTAAAAGCCATTATACCTTTCTACAAGTTACCCCTAAGCTGTGTGTTGGCAGAAATCACTGACTAATACTGTCTTTAACTGTGGGGATGACTTCCCTATGTCCTAGTTAATTCAGGTTATGGTTACTGTTCAAGTAATAGTGTCAGGGTTTGAGAACTGTAACTATCCTAAACCCTGAATAATGCAACTATGCAAGACTGCTAAAGGTCAATGGAAAATCTGATTTACTGTGTTGTGATTTCTTGTAGAAACTGGTGCCCTTCCTAAAGAGAAAACTACTATTAGAAATTACTTTAATGCTGATACTTGCATTCTAAATTGTCACTACTTCTACTTACATTTTGAACCTATGGGAAGGAAGGAGATAAGAAGGACATAGGCACTGATGGAAGCCAGTGCTTTATACCAACTGGCAGAAACCAATGCCTCAGTGTTCTGGGCTGGGAAGAAGTCTAGTGTTAGGCAGAGGTTTAAGGCTTAGGAAAATAAAGCATCAACAGTTGAATTCACTTCACATAAATGCAAAAGTCTTGTCAGCATGCTTTGTGTAATGTAGTTAGCAGCCAGAACCTTTAGTCCTTTTCTTCCTTAAGAGAAAATAATATTTTACACCAGATGGAGAAACAAACTAAGGGTCTATGTTTTGTTTTACAGTTGTAATTAATTCTTTAGAACTGAACAAGACTTTTGTTACACTTATGTTAGGGTTTTTAATATAATGTGTCTGCATCCCTGAGTAATGTTCTATTGTACGGAGTCCCCTGCAGGTAAGCATAGAAACAGTGCAAATGGAAACCAGAGACTGATACTGTCTTACATTATAACAGTACTTTCCTATGTATAAATTACAAGTTGACATTGGACTCTGCAGATGCTACAGAGCTGAGAACTGGGCAGATACTGCTACAACATAACTCAGAGGCAATCCAGTTTACTGAATGCAGAGATACAAAGTGGTCTGGTATTATCAGGATCCAGTATGTTACTTTCAGTTTGTTATCTTTGTCATCTGCCAAATCTATATACAGTTGTAATTAAGGTTGACTACAAAAGATGATTTCAGAAGACTGAGTTATTGCTGGGCAGTACTAAGCAGTTTATTGCTATTAGTGGCTATTCCCCTTGTTTTCAGGAATAGATATAGTGAAGGTTAGGGATAAGATTGGCTTGCAGATTAGGGTAGAAAAATAATATTTTCAAGACTCACACTTAAAGTCAGGTTCTGCAAAGCTTGCAGGAATACGATGCTCCATGGAATCATCATGAGTCTATATCCTTTTTATAAACATATGTATGCATATAAAATTAGAGGTTGGGGTGCAGGTGGAGTTAGGAGGTATAATTTGGGAAATGAAAACTTGAACTGGATAATTGTTGGATTCTGCACAGCTCTCTGAACAGCTCTCATGTTTTCATGGGCTATTCTTTTAGTTGAGGTGTGGTAGAAATGTTGTCAAATAGACTACACCTGAGGTTACGATTTACCACAATTTGTACTGATCCATGCTCTTGCTGCAATGAAAATAATGTTTAGATTGCAGTTATGTTCAGTGCTTGAGGCAATAAAAATTGTCTTTCTCAGACAATGCAGAGCTTACCAGTGTTTTGAGAATGCATCATCTTTTGTTCAAAGTTCTGGTTACAAAGGTGAGTAGTGCAGTTGAGAAGAATTCACTTGGAGATCCTCAATTGCCAATTGATTTTGTGTGAGCCACAGAGATAATAGTGGGGGTCAGTCTCTTAGTTTCATGTTTGCTGTGGTTATTGGTCTAGTTATGGTTGTGATTTAGGAAAAGAAAGATGAAGAGCCCTCCACATATGGATTCTCTGTGCATTGAAGTGAGAAAAAAGAAACTGGTCTTATCAGAAGATAATGCATTATTTTCATGGGGGCTTTTTTGTTGGTTTTGTTTACTTAGTTGTCTTGGTTTTGTTTTGGCTTTCTAATAATTGAGATCAGGATTGTTTGGAAAAAATTAGTATATTCCTTGATTCTGATCTGTCTTTGTGGATGAGAGCATGTGTTTTTACCTTGAGACCCCTACCCCCTTGCTACTTTGATGCACCTCTCCGTGCCACACAGTTGCCTTCCTTGAGGTGTTCTACTCCCCAACCCTCCTTTTTACCAGTGTGCTTCTGTGTTGTTATATGAGAGGAAAACTAACTGCATTTTACATAAACACTTAACACAATTAAGGAGCACCATTTTTTCATTAATTTTGTTCTGTTCATTAACTGTGTTCTTTTCATTCATAGATGTAGGCTGGAAAATTTCTAATGCTCTATGACCTTCCTCCCTTCTTGCTTTATATGGCCTTACTATGCACAAAAGTGAGCACTGTTGCAGTGCTGATACAGGTGACCTCTTTGAGGAGCTGTAGCATATGGTGTGACTGGAACACCAGTTTCTCTGCGGACTGTGGAGCTGCAGGACCACACATTTGTGAATGGAAGATATTCTGACTGGATTTTTTTCTGGGAATGTGCTATACGTTTGGCCTCGGGTTAAAAGAGAATATTAGCTCTCTATCAGCCTATGAAGTTCATTGAAGAAAAGCAGCAGTCACCATATTTCCTGGTCTTACTGACTTTGTTGGATCTTAATCATGACTGTTTTGTAGAGTACTCTGATCTTCCTGCACCTCCCTCAGAAGAGAGGAAAATATTGCTGAAATAGCGTTTTGCAGCATATAAACAGTACAACATTTCCATCCTGTTCAGCAAGCAGCAGGAAGTATCAAGTATCATGCAGCATTGCCAGCTCAGCTTGGTCATTCAGCTCAAGTTTTGGGCACTTACTTCAGCCAAACTCCCTGATCTTTCAAGGTTCACCTACTGATACTTTATAGCACTTCACAGTATAATTGATACAGCAACCCACCATTCTTTTAATCTGCATGAATTTCTTTTTGAATCATAACCTGGGGTAATTATAAGTTGTTATACTCAAAGAAAGGAAAAAAAAAAAGAAGAGCAATGAGTGTAATGTGCAATACATCTCCTAAAATATGACATATGAAGGATGCCAGAATTTTCCTCATTTAAGACAACTGAAAATGGCATATATATATTTGAAGTTGGGATTAGTTTCTCAGTTTCTGTTTATTTTTTAGATATTGCCATTACACACCAAAGCTGTCAAAAAGCTACATTTTGATTGCCATTTCTGATTTTTTTCAATGGCCAACTAAAACTTCTGTCTGTTGTGGTTTTGCAACACAACACTTTCAAATATTTGACTTCAATTGCTGGTGTAGGTTTGGCTCTTACATTTATTTTTTTTTACAATTTATCCAAAACTTCCATTTTGCTGGAGACCAGTTGAAACAGATATGTGGAGTGGGAGAACTAACAGGGGACAGTGCAGACAGGCTCAGTTACTCCTGTTGGCAACTCTCTATCTTATTATCAGTCAGAGTGTCCCTGATCAGTTCTGTTTCAATCATTGCTGTTCTTGAACTAGTGGGCCAATGTCTACATACCACAGCCCATTTTTAATTATGACTTTTGACAAATTAAGAACACAGATGTTTAAGTATAACAAGCCTCTTACAGTTCCTGTTCTGCATTGTTTTGTGGCATTGTTTTGCATTGGGGGAGTACTGGTGGCCTATCTAATACACAAGGAGGCAGTGCAGGCACAGACTAATGGTCTGCATGTGTCACACACTTGCAGCCTGTTTATTAGTTTTTGGCAACACTAATGCTACCACCCTCACAGTTCCTTTTAACTGGGGGAAATTAAGACAGAGAAAACTAGGAAGGTCAGTAGCAAACAGCAAATGAATTTATGCCCAGTCGTGACAGTCCTCTACTTCTGATTCCTATACATAGACACCTTGCAACTGAATCTCTTGTCAAAGTACTTTGAAGCAGAAGAAAAGTTTATCCTGTTGTGTAAGAAAGAATACAGAGACAGCAAAGATAGCATTTCAGGGAGACCTTGTGCCTCATGAGTCTCCATCTCATACCTGCCCTCTTACTTGCTCAAGTTTGAGAAGACCAAAACATAAAATGCATCTAAATAATAATAAAAGAAAAAAAATACATTAATAGTTTATATTTAAATAAATATTTAAGTCTTGTTACATTTAACTCATATTCTTCCAAAAGAAAATATCCTGCCAAAGCAGTCACAGAGGTTGCCAAATGACAACTGCCTTGGAATATGAAGGTGCTGTCAGACCTCAAATATTTCTCATTATCCACATCAGTTCATAAAATAATGGCCATTTTAGTAGTCCTAGCTGATGAAAACTGAACCACATGCATTAGCATGTCACGTAATAATTCTGGTTTTATCCCAGAAAAGAGAGAAACTCCTTTGAGGAAAGTGGTTGAGTTATGTGTAGTAGCTTTAAAATTTAGGCATGGCAAAGCTTTTAATTTGATTTGGTGCCTTTTAATTTTTTAAGATCTGAAAACGCTGTGTAGGGCTGACCATGCCCTTTTGAAATGTGAGGCAGCCTTCATTGCACAGGTCCTAACAAAGTCTTGGGGACCAGTCCCAGGAGCCCCGTGGCCTGGGTCTGTAAACAGCAGTTCCCAGAAGGCATCGAGTGGTTCGTTTGACAGGGGAAAATGAAACAAGTATTGCATGAAAACTACCAAATTGCCTTAAGCTTCCTGTCCATGGGCAGGGATTTCTGCAGAGAACACAATTCCTCTCTCAGACAGTGTATTTACATGTTGTTTTTGAATTTGTATGGATGTTGAAAAGGCAAGGCAAGTAAATATTAGTTTAATTGTTGTTGAATGTAAAAATATGTGAATATTTACATCTGATATTAGGACAAAAAAAGAAGGATATAGAAACTCTTTCAGAATCACAAAATAATCAGTAAATGCAGGATGAGCAGAACACCTTTGCATACACCTTTTCCCATCTGGTGTTATCTTGAAACTGTAATACACCTTTTTCTCTCTAATGTGTGTTAGACTAAATGATCAATATGTTGATTTCTACTTAGTTCACTCTCCATGTTATTCACCTGCCCTTAACACTTTAGAAACATACCTAACAGGTGCTTACAATGCTTCAGTATTTCTATAGCAGTCAGTAATAACCTCAGCTGCCCATATTTTGATTTTTTTCCAGAAAGTGATTATTTTCTAGTCAATACCACGCAAATAATTAACTTTATCAGGAAAATGTCAAGTTTTTCTTTCAACATGTATCTTCAAAGCAGCAGTGGGTGTCCAAGCCCTGCTGTCTGCCAGGCACATTGCCCAAACTATAAAATAATTAGATTCATTTGTAGCCAGCCTGGACTGAAGCAGAAAGTAATGAGGTCTACTGGTGCACTGGTAGTTGAGGAAGATGAAAACATACAAAATATAAAACTGTGGATTAAAATCTATCTTAATTTATTTATATTCATTTAATTATATTCTATAAAATAGACAATAAAAAAGAATATGGAAGTGCACATTTGGATTCTTAGCTAATGAAAGTCAAATTTTATTATGTTGCTTGTTCCACTACTCTATTATTTTACAAGGTGGTCTGGACACTCAAGATTAAAGGCTACTGATTATTAAGCTATCATAGTAATAATTAAATTGTGTACTAGATAACAATTTTCAGTACATAGTAGTGAGTCCTGAATTCAACTATTTCAGTATTAAATTTGTTCTGTAATTTCCACATAGATTATGAGATTATTTCCTTATTTGCATTATGAAAGTTCTAGAGGTATAACGAAAAATATTTCAGTGAATTTATACATAATGCCTTGACATTAGACTGCTAAACAAAAACATTGATCAGAAAAAAATCTGAACATTCCAAAATGTAGTACTGTTGAATGACTATAAAATGAGTTGCAGAATTTCTGAAATACAGTGGGCACAATAGTGAAGGTTGCAATATGCCTATTTTTCTGTAGCGCTGTCAGACATTGAAATGACAGATCACCTTTCTGTGGCAGGTGCAGTATTGGTGCAGATTCTCAGTATTTGGAGAAAGCAACTTTGGATATGGTTATAGCATCTACAGTGTATATTTTCAGCTTCTGAAGTGTAGGAGGCAATGTTTATTTTATGCTAAGGATTAATTTATTGCATTCAGATTGATTCCAAATTATGACTGCAGTAATTTTTCAAAATTTATTATATGGTTTAGTCTTCTAATTATCTACCAAATTATATTCAGATATTAGAGCAAGACTGAGAAATGTAGAGAGAAAAATTACTCCAAATATTAATTCTAATATATATTATACCTTGCTATCATCCCTAGATTGCTCAGAATCCTTTAGTCCTCCTAAAGATAGAATTTAAGGATCATCACATTTGCAGCCAATAACCTTCCAAAAGTGGCCTTTATTATGACAATAGGATTTTATACATCTGTTTTTATTTTTAAGTATGTAAAAGGCTCAAAATTCATTCCAGATTATATATAGCAATCTTGTCTTTTACTTTCCCTTAGATAAAAACATCTAACTTATCTTTACGATAAAATACTGGTTTTATCTTTTATTTTTCCTCTTGTCTGCAAGCCAGCTATGTTTATGATCCTTCCAGTATTTTGACAGGTGCTTAGTTTTTAAGCATGTAAATATATCTGTGTACCCCACTGGGGTATATCTTTATATGTATCTTTTTCTCCCCAGGACTAGTTCCAACTACTACAAGGTAGTTAGACATTTCTAAGGCCAGTGTATGTAACTAGTGGGTTTATATGTGACAAGTAGAATCAATATGTTTCCTGGGCATCTGTATGGTGGCTAAGACAAATATAAGCTGGAATGATGCTAGCTATCATTTTGAGTTGGAGGAAAGTTGAAGTGGATGAAGGAAAAGAAGGATGATAATTCACTGTATATACTCTTATGTTGGACCCAAAGTGATTATGGTATTGAAAAACATGGAAAGACCTATAGGAAGAAAGGAATGAGAAATGCTTATTTGCAGTGCCTTGCTTTTTGGAAAAGGAGGATGACTAAATGAAAATGAGCATTCAGTCTCCACCATTCAGTGATGCCTATGCTGCTTAAGCCCAGGGAAAGAGATTGATGAAGTATTGATGCTAAAACTAAGCAGAACGATTTCAGATATTATCTAAGATAAGATCCAATTTTGCAGTTTTGTTTTTTGAAATAATCCCTTGAATTCATAAAAACCCACACTAAATTGCATCTAATTGACTAGGTCAGCATTTCCCACATTTTGAGATACTGAGACAAATTTCTTCATGAATGTCTAAGTAACCACAGCTATTGACTGCAGTGGTTCATGTCAAGATTGCTAGAGCTCTGACTTTGGCCTGTTTGCCTTTAGAGCCTAAAGTGAATGTTTTGTGAATGACAGTGTTGCAAGAAAGATGCATTTTGACAGGAATGAGAATAATGAACAGGCAGGTGAAAATACCTGGGCATGTTATGCTTCGTGGCAAACTTCAAAAGCAGTAGAGCTGCTGACTCCAGAGTTGCCTGTGGGTCTGTCACTTTGTTCGTCTCTGTCAGGGCTGATTTATCAGAACTGCTTTGTCTCCAAGGTGTCATATGCCTGATGGCTTACCTTAGCCCATAAGGAATTTACATGTTATCATCTGCTTTGAATTTGTCTTAAATTCTCGAGAAAACTCTAGAGCTGTTTCTTTATTATAAAAGGTAATGGGAAAGAGATAGTAGCTTTTCATCCTGTTATTTGTGTAGAAAGGCAACTTTTGATGGTAGCATATCTGTATTATATGTTTCTGAAACTCACTGGACTTACTGTTTTTGAGAAAAAATAATTTAGAAGGTTCCATGAAATTATGCTACAAAATGAAGCTACTAATATATTTTATATTACTTACCCTTACACTGTGAGTCACACTGTGAAATTTAATCTCATACTGCATTGAGAAAGTGGAAAACAAACAACGTTTTAAAAGTTGTGGTGGTGGAGAGTGGAGATCCACTGTCACAGTGGATATTCATAAAATATCAAACACCTACATTGATCAAACAATAAAAAAGTGGGATGAAAGAATGCACAGTTTGATTTCAACCATGTCAAGCTGGTGCAATCTACTAACTTTGAAATCTGACCACAAGTTTGCATTACCCACTTTTTCTGTTTAATTTCCAGCTGTGGGAGCCACAGGAATGGGCTGAAGGCATGGGAATGCTGCTGCTGTCCCTTCAACAGGGAGTTTCCCTGTTCCTGACTTCCCCTCCCCAAAGGCAAAATGGTCTGGCTTGTAAAACAGTGGCTTCTTTCTATGCAGAACACAGCAAGAAATGCAGGAATTATCTTGTTTCTGAAAAATTCCCCTTAAAAATTGAGGTCCAGTGCTTTGCTTCCTCTCTCACTTCTTAGGCTTCTTGCTTTAAAAAATGTGTCCATTTCTTAAAAACTTGCTGCTTTTATTTAATTAGGTTAAAACTGTATTCTGAGAATCATGGTTTGGTAGAAAACTCAGATCCAAGTTCTTTAATAATTTTTTTAAAGAAAAGTTGTTAAATGTAAAGTTAATAAAGCCCATGTGAGCCTTTTGTAGGTCTATGTCAAACCTGTTTGGGGAGTTTAAAAAAAATCACCCAATCAAAACAGCAAAATGTCTTAATATCAGTAAAGGACATTTCATGAGAAAAGATGACTGGTTTCACAAAACAAACTCTGCCCTGCTGTTCCCTCACCAGTAAAGCGTCATTGCCTGCAACAGAAATATGCTCCTATCCATTCAGCAAATATCTGAGCATGAAATTTAAAGTCTCATTTTAAGTGAAAAGTGAAGAGCTCTTCTTGGTCAAGCATACACTAAAGAAATGTTAAAGAATTCCTAAGGATTCTCCACCATTGTGGTACTGCCAGGAAACAGAACCAGGGAGCATTGAGTGCTGCAGAACATCCTGCTGGACTGTGAAAGTAAGGAAGTTAAATTCAGCAGTAAGATATTTTTAAAATTAACAACTGAATACGGTATTCATAGACTCACAGAATCACAGACCATGCTGAGCTGGAATGGACCCAAAATGATCATTGAGTCCAACTCTTGGCCCTGCACAGGACCATCCCCAGTTGTCACATCATGTGCCTGAGAGCATTGTCCAAAAACTTCCAGAACTCTGCCGGCCTTGGTGCTGTGACCACTGCCCTGCGTAGCCTGTTCCAGTGCCCAACCACCCTCTGGGTAAAGAGCCTCTTTCTAATACCCAGCCTAACCCTCCCCTGACACAACAGTCCATCCATGGTGTGATGAAAAGTGTATTGTGCTACTTGTTTAATCACATTTTATTGTGTACTACACTTTATAAAAAGATGCAAATAGGCCTGATGAGGGGTTGATTCAGTTCAGGTGAACTTTTTCAAAGGGAAGGGGTGTTGAGGCTTCTTTGGAAAAAAATTCTGAGTGTTACTGACCATGCTCACCTGGCAAAGCTTCCACTACTCAGAACAAGCAGCTGGGGAGTTTGCAGAGGACCTGGGAAATCCTTATAAGAGGGAGGGAGCAGACATATAGCTACATATAAGAGACAAGGAAAGCCTCCTTAGGCTTTAGAAGGGAATGCTGTTTGTAGCAATCCAAGAACTGAAAATTACTGGACCTGGAAGCAGGATTTGGATGTACGGACACCAAGGGTAGGGAAGAGATTGTTTACGAAATGTTGTATCTGAACGTGTCTTTTTCAACAAATTTGCATTATGTCTATTTAAAAAGCTACCTTGTTCCAGTTTGGGTTCTACTAAAACCTAGTTTAGGAATTGAAAACCTTTAAGCACTTTTGAAGTGCTGATCCCAAAGTTCTGCCTTAAGTTCTAGCCTGCTTCCTGCCCTGACACGCAAGATTAGGAAAGACATCTGCTCCAAAGGAGATACACTGATTCTTGTAAAGTTAAGCTGGAACTCTCTTTGACTAATTTTCAGCATGTGGCTCATGTGATGGGTTAAGCAGTTGTGATAAGCTTTATTTACCATCCATCTTTCACAATTTCACTTGCATGTGCTTCTTCAGCCAGTCTCTCACAACATGCCTGTAACATTCCAAACCTTTGAGCAGTCTTGGACAGCTGACTTTTTCTTTCTTTAAATAAATTGCCACAAAAATGTACTTTTCCCATCTTCCATATGCCAGTTATGGAGCTTCATCTCACAGTGATTCTAACCTGAAGCCCAGAAGGGCAATACTCTATTTTTCACCCATGTTGAATTGCTTTGAGATAGTCTGTTAGAGCAAGAAACAAGCAGTCAAAGCTAGGACTAGGAGAATGATACCATTGAAAAGGGGAAATTACACTGAGTTAATGAGACCTGAGATGCCCAAATTTAATACCCAACATTCCTATGTAAAATGAAACAGATCTGGTTGATTTTAAAAGCAAGCAGTAAATAGAATTTCTTGGTTATACTAATTTTCTTCTTCCAAAGTCTGTAAAATGAGACTCATCAGACTAAGGCAGTCTGTTTTGTAAACACAGGAATTTTAAGCTACAACTCAAATTAAGTGTGTTAAGTTGAGGAAAATACCTAAAAATGCTATATGTTTGCTCTAAAAGAATGTACAGCTGTATGGTTTGCCATGAAGTTTTCATCACTCATTATTGTGCCTTAACTCTTCTAATTTGGTGGTAAGTCCTGCTGTGGTAAATCTTACAGGCTTCCCTTCCACTCTGTGTATTGAGATATGTAATGTAGAATAACTATTGAGAAATTGGTAGCAAAGAAGATGGTTAATGACAAGCTTGAATTCTCAAACACATATATCTCTGAAAGAGAAGTTTAATTCAGACCATATGAAGTATAATCTCATCCTCATATTGGTTTTATTTACATGTTTGATTAAATAGAATTATGTCTATATAAGTCATCAATAAGTGATATTAGAAGCACATGCTTTGGTCTTCATTAGCGGAGATTATGCTATTCATTTTCTCACTGTAAATTAAGAAAATCAATTTATCAGAAGTATAGAGGTTTTTGTTTTTTTTTTTTTACTTATAACTCATCTGAATGGGTTACTGTAAGCATATTATGAAATTTTCAGTTCCTTGACAATCAATATGTTACTAAGGTTCCTTTGCCAATTGTTTTTTGACAGGTGCAAAAATGGATCCTTGTTTCCTGCCTCAGTACTGCATTATTCAACAACAGACTTAATATGTAAGTGAGTTCTGCATGTTCTTGTGTTTTCTTAAAATTTGCTGGTTTTTAATTCCTGTAGATCACTGCTATTTTACATTAGTCAGCATAGTGGCAAGAGTCAGGCAAACTGTTCATAATTTTTCAGAATTTCAAATCTACTTTTTCACAAGGAAAACCAACAAAAGTGTCAATGATATATAAAGGTTATCACCATTTTCCCCAAAACTATGAGCAAAGAAAAGATTTGGTGTGGTAATGGAAGTTGTTCTTGGGATCTTTTTTATTTTTGGTTGTCCTGTTTGCCCTGTGTCTGATATGAAAAATGGTTTGTGATGGAGGAAGGGAAAAGCAAGCAAACAAATAAAAAATTAAGCATATCTACATAAACAATATTTATGTAAAGATGTTACTTCTATTCCAAAAGGATTCTAGTGTAGAACATCATTTAGATTTACTAGTATCAGTTTCCCCTTTCTCTGGTGTTCTTCATTTAGTGTCAATGAATTGCATGTTAAATGAACATTATTTAATTTATCTGTAATATAACAGGAAAAATTAGTTCAGATTTATTAAAAGTAGAAATTAAAAATTATTAGGAAAACCTTACTGATAGGAAATGCTTTAATTCAGAATTAAAATGTATGAATAACTCTAATGTGTTTTAGAAGGAAAGGGAGTTAAATTACATCCAATTATGGAGGTAAATTCTGAATGAATCTGTCCACTCAGCCTTTTGATGTGATATTTGCAATGTGATTTTGAAATTTAATTTGGTTTGTTTTCCCAAGTGACCCTGCAAAGATTGACCTAGTCCTTAATCACTGGCTTATTCCTATCACCTGGGCAGAACAGAGGGTTTATATTCTCTGTGAACTATCAGCAGTAGAATCTGTAATTTTTGATATTCTGGGAGAAAAAAGATTCAATTTCATGTCTGAAAATAACTAAGATACTGGTGCTAATAACCCTGTACAATGAGATTGTTAAATAATTTGAAACATTAGGAAAATAATGTCACAGTAACAAATGTGCACCTTGATGGTGTCAGCTGTAGTGTGGGTTTGATGAACAAGCAACAAAGGAATCGTTATCACTGCCTTGTTTGTCTCTGTAATGCTGTAGCATAAAAGACAGGTAAGCAAAGGCTTGCTGTAGCAGTGGTGCCCTGTTATAATTGCACAAGAGAACATGCAAAACAACTAATCCAGAGGTGCTTTCCACATATTTTGAAATTTTAAATTTTGCTGTCATGTTGCGGGAAAAGAAAGGGGTAGTGAAAGCTGAGATTTGAAATGTACAGATGAAGAAACTGTAGCAAACCATAGGCTGCCATTTTGGGTATTTGCTAAGATGGGACAGTAGTCTGCATTTGTGAATTGTTCCCTATAGGTGTTTCTAGTAATATGATAAAGAAAATAGTAGATTCTTGTCTTGTTCAGTACTGGCAAATAAGACTGGGTAGTGGAGTTTACAAGTTTTCATTCAAAGCAATAGTGAGGGTTCTAAGCTTGTATTTTAGTGAAATACCAAATTAATTTGTGAATTGATAAAATCAAGGTTGTGGATTGTTGGAAAACCTCCCTAACAAGCTGGCCAAATTCCCTTCCCTTTTCTAAATCTGGATTTCCTTCTCAGGGCTGAAAAATATTTCAGCTCCTGTGTTGTATGTAAATCCAGCCAGGATCTGCTCTCCTTTGACTTCTGGCCTGGTCTTTCTATTCTATTTCTATTGTGGAACACACTGACTGAAATTTGAATGTACAAAAGACTTTCTGTAACCTTTCCTCACACTAACACGTTCTTCCATATTCAACTAGTTATACTTATCCCTGGAGTGGGTGTATATTGCTGTTGGAAATTGCCTTAAAATAAAAGTAATGACTTGAAATGGGCAGCTTAGATTATATAAAGTGGTTTAGTCCATGAAAGAAGGTTAAAAGGGCAGTGGGAGTAGGAACATGATGGTAACTGACAAATGGAATTAATAATGGGTCATAGAAAGCATGACCCATTTACCATCCAGAAAGAAGGAAAACCTGTGATGAGTTGCTTTAGCATGGGAAGGACCAGGTACTTTGTGGGAGCTAGTATGTTAGTAGATGTGTCTTCTGGATTGCTAGAAGTGTATTTTTCTGGCATAATTGGGTTTTTAATATTTTGAAGGGAAGGCTTTGGTTTATTTTTAGATTTTTTGTGTAGGATAGCACACATGCAGCCATACCTTACTGTCTAAGGTACGAGGACAAAACTATACACTCTTGGAAGTCTTAGTAAACACACTATCAAATGTACACATAGTTGATTCATTTAAGAGTTTGTTGCTGGGCTAAACACAGGGTCTCCAGCTTCTGAAATAAAAGCTCTGTTATGAAGCAGAAAAACCAGCTCCCTGAGCTCAAGCCAGCTGAGTTTGTTGTATCCAGTCCAGACTGCTTTACAACCAATAATTCTTCTAGTTTATATACAGTACCCTGCTATTTCCAGAGGGATGGTTTTATTTTACTATCCATTCACTTAGGATACAAGTTTAATTTAAACTTGATGGTGCCAAATATGGCAAGTTGATCTTATAGCTCTTTGATATCTCTCTTTGCAAAGCCAAAGCAAGCATTACCAAGCTCTACAATTGTGGCTTACCAGACTTACCATTAAATGCAGCATTTTAAAACTTACTGTGGCATAGCAAAGGCATGTGATCATTGAGATGCACAAGACCAAAATTGCAGTGACAGAATCATATCATTATATACTGTTTCCTGCATTTTATTTACACTGTCATGAAACATAAAATGGCTGCTGAAAAACATAGATTAACCAAGAAAAACATTAAAGCATTAGGAAAGCATTCCTAAACTTCAGACATTAAGAAATGTATAAAACAGCAAGAAAAGTAAGTCTCTTGTGAGTTTACCAAACTTCATCTCAAATGAGTTCAGTTGTTTCTGTAACTGATTGTTCCAGACATCCATCTTTTGATGTATAGATTAAAGCTGTTCTAATTTGTGGAGTACATTTATTTATGGCAAATTTATCATACATTTGCATCAAAAGTAGATATTGCTCTTCTTGCCTGCAGCCACTCATTCACCTGCTATATTGATGGAAAATTATCATGTTCTCCCTTAGCATCAGGTTTGGTAGACTTAGTCAGGTGGTACTTTTAGTCACTTTTTGTAAAAAGAGGTCGGATTTTCTTTACTATTTCTTTGCATCAATTTCATTTTAAATGTATCTTTTTAAACAAATGCTTTGGGTCTTTAGGTAAAAACCTTTATACAGGATGGTTGTGCCTTATAGATGGCTTGATAATATATACTGTTTGTGGGGTTTTCCTGTTTTTTTTGTCTTGATGCAAATTTCCTGGTACAGTGCTAGTCTTGGATACTTTTTAACTGCCTTCAGCAGAGTTTTTATGACTTGAAAACATATACCAAATACGGCTTAGTCCCACATATTTTATTCTTCTGGACCTTTCAGGTGTGAAGTAAGCCACGCAAAAAGTTCCAAAAATATGTATTATTCCATATTTAATAAGATTTTTTTCTCAATTTGCACTTCACTTCACAAATGCTTAGATGCTAAAACTCTAATCCCATTAGGTTTACACACCATCTTTATTAAAATGTAGAAATTAATTAAAATGTGGAGAAAAAAATTTGAACCAATCTTCCAGAGGCCCCACATGTCTCTGGATATAACAAAGAACTAGAGCTAAAGACCTTGCTTTAGGCTTAAATCTCATTAATTCCTGTCACTGACAAGTATGTTTTGAAGAGCTTTAGGGTCTTTTTTAGAAAATTTTCTGATATGTGTGCTTGTTTTGCTGTGTTAAGAAAAAATATTATGCAGATCAGTTCTACTTGCAATGATTATTTACAGGTGCAGTTTGAAGACATTTAGTAGATAATATATATAAAGTCTGAAAATGAGAACACTGAACGCTTGATACTCTAGAGAAGGAAACCCCTCAACCCCTCCACCCCTGTCATTCCCCAGCCACTCCAGCTGACAGTTTGATCAGCTGACAGAAACCACATCCAAAGAGAGGTGAGAAAATGGTTGATGCTAAAAATCTACTTAATATTCTGTCAGTCTTGTTGTATGCTACAGACTTCATTTTTTTAATCATGGGCTGACTGTGTCAGGCTAGGTCTGATAAATTTATTACTGAAGTGTTGTTTTCAACATCAAAGACTAATTATTTTTAACTTTTAGCTTCTGCCAATTCTTCAATACTTATTTTGCTAACATGAATAATGAGTCAGCATGAACTATGGAGTGGATGTGGCACTGTGATATTTGAAGATGAAATCTTTTTGATTTATCACAAATTATGTATGTCTTAAGAATAGTATGTTATTTCCTCTTTCGCTATGTTGACTCTTTCAAATATCACATGAATTTAAAGTAAACTACATTGGCACGTGCATTTGAAGAATCTGTAAGAATAACTTATATGAGGAGAATTGATTTTTAAATACATATTGTGTATTATATAAAGGAGAAGCAAATACTATAGAAAACTAGGGGAGGGAAAATTTATGCAAGTAAAGTAAATTTCTAGACATATGGGGAAAAGGAAATATATAGATGATACATATGGAACAAGAAATGAGCCATTTTGGATGTTTTTTTCTTATGCTTGTTTTCCTTAGTGGGGTGAAAAAAGACATTAAGGTGAAGTATAGTATGTATAGTGTCAGTACTGATGCAAGATAAATATCCTGCAAGTGAAGAAGACACTTGCTTTATGTAGCCAATCTTTGTCAAGAGAAAAGATTCTGCTTTGTCAGTTGTATCTGAGCCAACTGCCAATTGCATAAAAGTGATTTGATATAACTCCTGCATCAATTGGATTTAACTTATACTTCATAATGCACATGATTCAATTGCTTTTAATCGTAAATGTAGAGCATTTCTGTGGGGCTTTAAAAGTTGATTTTAAAATGGCAAATACTATTTTCTTCTATATTTCTTCAGGGCTTATTTCCCCCCCCCCATGTGTGTGTTTGTGTGAATAGCTACAGTTTCTTTAGCTTTGTGCCAGCTCCTCTTGGGTTACTGAACTTCCTTAGTATAAATCAAGGCTTTATCACCTCAACAGGCCAATTTTTCTTGGCCTAAAAATTCAGAAAACACAGCAGAGGTGTAGGTTCTGCTGGTACTAACCTGTTATGAATAACTTCCTTTGTCCTCGAGCAAGTGCAACAATGTACTATGGCTAGAGCCACATCTGGATAGCACTGAGAAGACAAATGACAAGGAACTTCAAATACTCCCAATGTTAAAATAAATTTATTGTTTCTATTAATCTAATAATTTCATAAAATTCTACATTAAAAGGTGATGGAATTATTTTAATCCACTGATTTACTGATATGGATTTTGCCTTATCATTCAAAACTTTTTTTTTCCCATCAAATCACAGCATCAGTTATTATCTTACTTAGAAAATACAACACTTCTATTAAAATAATTGCCAGCCATTTGTTTCTGTCTCTACATTAAAGCTAGATCCATTTCCAGTATTTTGTCTGATAAAAATGAGATTGATACAGGCAGTCATGCCCTCATTAGGAGTTACAGAGCAAAATCCAATATTTTCTAACTTTTTGCCTACATAATGTTTTTAGTCCTGCTTTATTCTGGTAAGTGATCTTGTCTCTTGTGATTCTAAATGACTTGCTATTCAAGGTTTGCCTTCTTGAGCAGTTTGTGTTGTACTGTCTGTTCCAGTTGTACATTCAAAGGAAGAAAGCCCTTGCTTTAATAAAGCATGTCTTCAAAAAAGACATTCTGGGATTACCTGTTTCTGTTGCTTTCCTATTTGGTAGAGCTTCAGTAAATGGGATATGTAAAACACTGCATTGCCTTTTTGTTCAGTTAATGTATTTATTCATGAGTTGTGTTTGCTAAAACTGTGACTGGAAAGCATTTTGACTGATACCTGCCTTTCATATTTGGTTGCCTACATATACTCTATACATGTGCTTTTTCTGGGGTTTCTGTTACTACTGTGTTTGTGTCACCTAATTTAAAACAGACTTTCTGCTATTTTCAACTATAAAGGTTTTGTGGCTTAGTATGTGAAATAGAATTGACTGCACAAAATGTGAAATTTTGATGCTAGACATTCCGGCTATGTCTCTACAGACAGGAATGTACATTTGTCTGGGCAAGCACTATAGTCCTAGGGGTGCTTAGCTCTTTTAGTGACAGCCTGAATATGGTGAAGTCATTTGATTTAAAAAAAAAAAAAAAAGAAAAGAAAAAAGAAAGAAAGAAAGAAAAAAGACAACAAACAATACAGAGGTAGGGGGAAATGCCAGAGACAGAAACCTTCATTTTAAAGAAAAGAAGAAAATGCCTTGGTACAGCTCCAGCATTTTTGCAGTGTAAATCTCATACAACTGCAGAAATATTTGTGAAAGAAACATTGAAAGTGGAATAAAACATCCTAAGCATATAAAGTCCTGAATACTAAATAAGGTGTAAAAAATAAGAGAAATGTTTACTAGTGGGGGTAAGTCCTACTAAAAGTATCAGATTGTTCCTACTTATTGTCTATTTCTGATATTTAACTGTATCTCCAAAGGAATGCAAACACACTAAATCCGCAAATCCTCTAAAAGTTTAGATCGTAAAGCATGAGGTGGCTTATCCCATTTTCCAGTTGTCCCTCTGTTTTTTGGAGAAAGCAGATACTTCACATCGCTCTGGTAGCGATGAGCACAAGTCACTGTAAGAGCCACAAGAGTATCATAGTTAGAGAGAAAGCTGTTAAGCTGAAATTTTCCCTTTGGGGAAAAGATAATCTCTTCAGACAAGGTTAGCAGAGAATGAAGAATGAGAGAGAAGAAACCCCCGCTCCTAGGATAGGAGAAAGAGAGACAGAGAGAGAGAGAGAAAGATGGAAGAGTTTGAACACCTCTCTAACAGAAACTTCTGGAGCTGGAGTGATGGGAGTTGTGACTACTGAAAGTCCAAGTATGTGGTTTTTTTTTATTTTGGATTTCAGAATACCTTCCCTTCAGCCAACTGCTAAGAAAAACCTCCTTCCTCTGCCTGTAGTAATTTCAGTCTGTCCTGTTACGGCTTTGCATTCTAGAGCTGCCTGTAAATCCTTCAGTCCTTGTTCCCAAGGACAGGAACAATTGAGTAAAACCCATCTGATGGACACACAGATGTGTAGCATGACCACACACACAGTCAGTCCTTTCATAACAAATCAGCTGAAAAATACTGCATCCCTGATTCCTGGCCCAGGAAGTGCCAGAGGTTTTGGATTTTCAGCTCTTCTGCTTTCACCAGTGGCCTGGCTATCTGAATTGGTAGGACTCCTCCTTGCAACACCCAACTCCCAGATCACTAGCAGGACTTTTCTAAAGAGGTTTAGAGGCTGTCTGCAGCTGTGCTGATGGCTCCAGTTGTTTCCTGGAGCAGTGGGCACAGCGTGTGAGATGGGAGAGAACAGGCCTCAGACTGAAACTGCAGCTTAGAAATAACTATTTTCTGACAGTTTCTGTAATTTTGGTTTTATATGTTGTCCTCCAGTAGCATGAATGGCCCATCACTTGCTTTAACCAGTTCTTATAAATGATGTAATGCAATAAAATAGAATAACATGTTTGGGATACATTTTTATCATTGGCATAAAATACACTTCTAAAGTAATGTGTTAACATTAATGTAATTGGATTTTTTTTATGAATAAGGAGACTGATGTTATTATGAACTGAAATGAAAATGCTAGGAGACAACAAGCTCATGTTTATATTGTATTATACAGTAAGGCATGAGGCTCCTGAAAGACAGGAAACTGATTGTTTGACTTGGTAATTCTCATTTTTTTCCATTCTGAAACTCTATCTGATCTCAGGACCCTTCTTGTGTGTACTCAGGAACTAGAGAAGATTTCCTGTCATTGAGGAAGCATAAAGTAGCCAAAGGCAGAAAAACTCAAGTTAAAGACTTACAATGTAAATTGTGTATGATCATCAAAACAACTGGATGCTTTGTAGCATTCTTATGCAGCTCTGTAGAAATAAGCGTGGCTACAGCGTGTCAGATCCACCATCCATCCCACCCAGTATTCTGTCTCAGAGTGCTCAGGAGTGGAAGCCCACAGATGTGTGAGAACATCTCCCAGTGCCCTGTCCCAGCTCCTGGGGTTCTGCTACTGAAGGTGTTTCCTCTTCAGCACATCTTTATCATCATGTTTGAAAGCTACTGAGAAAACCTATTTTATACCAGTTTGATGAATTGTTTTTGAATCCATTTATACATTTGCTTTCAAAATATTGCAGTTATAAATGCTACCATTTCAAAATTCAATATGTGAAGAAGCATTTCCTATTTTTAATTTAAATCTACTGACTGATTCCTTCTTTTTGTGGCTTCCACTTTTTTGAATTATAAGAAACAGTGATAAATAATTTCTGGCCACTTTCTCCATTTACTATTTTTACATCTAGTGCATCTAATATCAAAGCTGAAGAATCTTGATCTTTTAAGCTTATCCTTGTCCAGAAACCATTCCACAGTTCTTCTTGAACTGGCTGCTTTGCACCTTCTTAGTGTGACACTGAAACATCTTTTTATGAAGGGTGATCACTAGTAGCAGTGTTCCAATGTGTGTGCTTGGGATCTAGTCAGTGTTTAGTGATTTTTCTAATTTGTTACATCTTTCCATTTTTGTCAACTTCTGAGTATTGAAAATTATCCAGAATAATTCTAAGATCTCTTAAATTTTTGGTAATAATTTAGATCCAATATATTTCATGCATAGTTTAAAGTAAACTATGCAGTCTGAGAAACACAAGTCTCTTTACAAAGGCTCAAGTGTTCTGCCGTCTTTACAGGGTGAAATCACACTGTAGCTCTGTGTGTGTAGCAGAGGAGGGTTGGTATTTAACACAGAGTAGCTCTGACAGGTCACAGTTCTTGTGAGCATGGCAGAATTTGGATCGCAAATGGAAACTGTGTTTTTCTAGATGAGCAGTTTGAAACCCCTCATATTGGCTGCATTACTATTATGGTTTTCTAATTTTGATTAGCCATGGGAAAGATGTATTGATTTCATAGGCAGTTAAGAAATTTAATACTCCTCCTAGGTTATCTAAAACATTTCAGTGTATACAACAGAATTTTTGTATGCCTTTGTGTGAAAGCAAGCTTTTGAGAAATCTGTTTGGAAACTTTCTGTCAAAACATTTACAATGAACCCATAAATGCTTATAAAGCCTGCTTTAAAGAGCTTGTTAGGTGTTGCTGCCTTAAAATACGATATTACATCAGGGGGGTTTTTTGCATATTGATCATATTTCATGTAAGAAAGACCAAATTTTTAGAAAAAATGAAGATGTAGATGAATACTCATGCCATGAACACGTGCATCAGAACTGCATCCAAGTCTAATCATTTTATGCAAGCATACTACAGTTAGTGAATTGGTCTCTTGGTGTCAGTAACAAAGAATTATGCATTATTGTAATCCTCAATCCTTAGTGTTTACCAGTAGCCTACTTTAGGATCTAACTTGATTCTGAAATTATAAACTATACAATAATTGTCCTCTTATTGAATCCAAAGTTACTAAACTCAACTAGTAAGTTTCTAACCACATTTTCCACTGTGTTAGCTACATGAAAATAAGGCTTTTTTGTAAGGCTGCATATTTAGAGAAAATGCTACTAAATTGCCCTGGTATTAATAGAATCCAGAGCATTCCTTGGTGGTGGCTCAGCACATTACCATGTGAGTTGCCTGCCTTTGGAAAGGCATAATTTGATCTTAACAGTTTTCCTGAATTCTCTGGTAGTTACAGGGAACAAGTGACCACAGTTCTGCTCTTCAAGTTGAAAGCTGAGATTAGAACCACAGTGCTGCTGACTTACATGTTTCTGAATTTCAACAAAAGAAGGAAAATTCTTCCTTGCAACTGAGTCTTTCTGATTCTGGGGAAGAGTTGGAAAACTGAAAATAGCAAAGTGCTCATGGACTTTTGTTTTTCATGAAAAACTTCTTAAGAGGTAAAGCTGTCTGTCAGCTTCCATAGACATCTCTGTAAAAGGTAGAAGGCAGGAGTGTTAAGCTAGAGCCAACAGAAATGTCTGGTGAACACTAGGAAAGGCAACATTAGTATTCTTGAGCCTGTAAAAATTTAGCATTTAAGAAAATACCACCAGTATTGTTCAAATTTGTTTCACCACACTATTTCCCTTGCTTGACTAAGTCTTACTCAGCAAAGAAATGAGTAACAGTAATTTAAGTGGTATCCAAGGAATAAATTTGCCCTAAAGCCAAAAGAGTTAATAGAAGGTTGGGAGGCTTAGAATAAAATAACTACATACTTCCTATCAGCTGCTTTTAAGTGAGAGAATGGAGTTCAAAGGCCACATGCTGATCTTGGCTACAGCAGGGCAAATCCAAAGTGGCTGCCTGTGAAAAGTGTAGAATTGCAGAAGATTCATATTAGCATGAATAAAATTAAATTTGGTCATTAGAAACTTCATTATGAGAGAGTTTATACCTACCCTGCTAAGTTAGTTTTGTGTTTCTTATATCTGACCATTGGTACATTCTATTTGTAGTCATTTCTGCAGGTTTTTCCTTTGGTTGGTATTTTTTTCCTGACTTGGCTTTGACTTATCCAGCAGCATAAGGGTGACACGCTACTAGCTTTTGATTGTGTTTTATTTAAGTAGTGATGGCTTTTGGGTTAGTGAGATGATGTGAAGTGGTATTATTAATGGACATTGACCAGTAACAAAACATAGCTGCACAGGCAGATCTCCAGTTGGCAGAGTGAGGCAAAGCTGGAAGGCTGCCTGGAGCAGAGGAGGAGTGGGGCACAGCACGGAACATGGCTCTGGCAAGCACATGAAAGTAGCAGCTGAGAGGATTTGACACACAAGCATAGATGGCAGATACTGTATCTCCCACAAGGAAAAAACAAACAGAATGCCAAACAGATAAAGATAAACATATGCAGCTTTAAGTTGAAGGAGAGCTAATGCAGACCATTTCTACACGGCTGCTATACATGTGCCTATTTAATACTAATTGCCATGAAGCTGACTCTTCAGTGAAGAGATATTACATAGAATTCAGCAGATTAAAATCTAGTAACTTGTAAACAAAGACCACAGGACAGAGATCTCAGTCTAATTTCTAGTGGAACTTGTTTTGCATTGAAATGTACAGCCTGGAACCATACAGAAGGGTTGGTCATGTCTCCAACAGAGGAGATGTATGGTGTATGGCCTCAACTTCTATAGACTCACTTTCTGCTCTATTAAGAATTATCATTGGATATAAACAGCTAATGATTTCATTCAAAATGGTTATATGTAATTACATACAATATTTTCAATTTTACAGTTTCAACAGGAGTCCTAGTGGGTTATCATTAAAAAATCATTATTGGGGAGTTTCTTAATGTTCAAAATGCAGATCAAATCTTTGAACACCATACAGATATCAAACAAAAAAAAGAGATAAATTGCAGTTCCTCCCAATTGCCATTGTAAAAAATTAAACATCAGTTCAAGGTGAGATAACTAGCACCAGGACAGCATCATTTTACAAATTTATGCGTGAGAAAAGCAGCAAAAAACCCTATATAGAGGCATGCCACGTGGAAACTCCTGTAAACATAATTCCCAGTGAGGTGTTGAATTGTATGGCCTAGTACATGAACTTGTTGAACAGTTGTGAATGTTAGAGTTTGCTTGCATACATGTGGCTCTTCAATCAGTCAGAATTTGTTTAAAAACTAACGTTATCAAATAATGTATTTTGAATATACTTGTGATAAGCTGGTATTTAGTTAACTGTGTTCTCAAACAGTACTGAAAAAGACAACTTTACAGGTCTAATCTTCAACTGAAAGCATGCCGTTTATTTAGAAAAATCAACATATAAACCACTAACTTGATTATTTCATTATTACTTGCAGAAACAGTAAGTATCAAGGTTCTCAAAAGCAAGCTTCTTTACAGCAGACTGAACTTTCATTCTCTCTACTTTCAAATGCTTTTGCTGTTTACACAACAGAAGAGTAATGATTTTGGACTCCTGGTATCCACTTTGGCACATCTGAAAAAAAGAGAGGTTTTAGTTTGCTTGTGGTCTAGCTACAAAATGTGCCATAATTGGAGAGGCTAATTCTACCTCATAACTTTACATCACAGAACTTACTTATCCAGGTATTGTTAGCATTTAAGCTCATAAAAAGGATAACATAAAGTTAAAATGAAAAACTTTTGTTTATGTGTAGGAGGAAGTTGTATAACATGTCTAGTTCAGGTTATGGAAGTATCATTAGTTAATCTACTGTTCAAAAATAAATTATTTATATTAGAGATAAATTTTTTAACTCAGTAATTGAATTCAATCCACTCTAATCTCTCTATTTCATATAACAAAGCTGCCTGAGAGAAAGTGAATTTTCTGGTTTGTTTGGGTGTCCATGTGTTTGTTTCTTTGTTTTAATTAAGAACTTAACGGTTCATACTGAGAAAATGTTTGTGTGAACCTTTTCTGGAAGTTTGCTCTAGGTTTCTTTGTTTTTGTGTTTCTCTGCTGAATAATCAGTTACCCCAAACTCCAAACTGTGTGCACACAGATGCAGGCACAGCAATATGTGCAGGGCAATCTGGATCTGAAATGTTGGAGTTGAACTTGTACTTTATTTCTCGAAATGCCACCATCCACAGAGGAGAGGAGTAAGTGTGGATGGTGCATGGGAGGGAGACTGAGGTTCAGGTTATAAGAGAAATGTGTGCAGAGACAGGGCCTGGTGTGCAGGAATTGTTTGTGCTGGAGATTTGCATGGAAGGAGGTGGAAGCAGAGCTGTTGGGCAGCCTGCCAAAGGTCAGTGCCTTAGTGAAGGGGCAGGTGGGTTCTCTGGTATTGCCACCTTAGCACTTTGCAGGGATACTGGCAATGATCCTGAGGTGTTTTCTTCATAATATATTAGCAAAGTCACTGGTAAAAGCAGTGCCTGCAAAGAATCAATGTCCAACTGCCCTGATGAGGATCCTTCCCCAACTGCAGGGAAATACCCACTTTGATGTCTGAAGTGCCCCCTTCTCCCCTCCTTCTTTGACCTTGTGGTCACTGAGCTGTTTCCCCCACTTTTTTCCCTCGCTCCTCACTACCTTTGCAGCATTTTGCCCTTTCTTAAATACACTTTCAGGGCAACACCACCAGCTTTGCCCAGGGGCTCAGCAGTGCCTGGCCTTGGGAATGCTGAGGAGCCAACTGGCACCACCCCAACCTGCCTCACAGCAGCCATCCCACAGACACCTGGTACGAATGTGAGCTTGGAGCAGGTTTAATTCCTGCCAGTGAAATCCTCCTGAGAGTTAAATAGAACTTGCCAGTATCAATGGAGAAGGAAGTGGATGAGGTGCACAATGAAAATAGGTTTCTTTGTCATGTGATTTGGACGAATAGAACCAGGTCTGGCAGAATAACACCTGTGAGTAACCTTCAGCAAGACTCTTCCTATAACCAAGGATAAACCAAAATCAGCAGCCTGTGATTTCTCCTGCCCTTTTACATTTTTAAGATTTGGATTTTCTCCTGAATTAGAGACTTACCTCAAGTTGTCTGAGTAGACCAGGTGAGGATGCTGGGGAGGACAAAGAGGCAGCACAGCTGGCTGGCATGGCAGGCAGAGGGATGCCCCTGACCAGCACTGCCTGAGCCCCTCAGGGACAGTGGGAGTCGCTGCGTTAGCTTTCCACAGCTCTGCCAGGGTGGGAGAGGGGCAGCAGTGGCAGCCATGGCTTTCTGTGGCAAGGCCAGGGCTCTGCACCCTGAACTAGTGACAGCTGCCCTCTTGTATTTTAGAGGATTCTTAAGTAGAACTCATTAACTGATTGAAGAATTAATGGTGAACATATGGTGGTATGAATATGCTTCAGGTCTCATATGCTATTTGGCAGGGTAAACTGTTTTCTTTGGAATGTACTTCACAACAAAACAGATAAAACTTGAAAATATAGCCCATGTTGGTAAATTCTCTCTTTCAGTGCCTACTATAACTAGAAAAATTTGCATTAGATGTGATTGATGCTGGTTATATGCTTTTTCTTGGCACTGCTTACACAAATTAATGTGACAGAAGAAAGAATGAAGCAGAGGCAAAGAAATGTGTCCACTAACAGGCTGCTCTGTCATCCATCCACTCATTTTATTTCTTGCCTTTGGTTTAGTTTCTTTTTTCATTATAGTAGAGACAGAGGCCCATGAGGAGATGAGGATGTCTGTGCTCTTAAGTAGACGTAGATTTGTTACGGATTCTGGAATTCATTTTTGGCATTTTCCTTGGTCAAGGATTCTCTTAGTCTGGTTTTAATTTTGCAAACATATACATTGACATACAGAAGGCAAATAGTGGTCAATGCCAGATGCTTCAGAATTAACTGGGAAAAGCTGCCTCATGCTTCTAATTACATCCTAAATAAGGAAGATATGTTGGAAAAGGGACTTTTACCTAAGAACTGAACTGAACCATGGTGACACGGGGAAGAAGATGGTATTGTTGATTTTAGTGTTGCTTATAAACGTGCTTCTGAAAAGACAGAGGGAGGACTAACAGGCCTGGTCAGAGTTAGCTGAAAGGGAAAAAAAGAGAAATGGGAAGATAAATCAGCAAATTATATGTTTATGTTTGTCTGCTTGACTCATTCTGAGTAACACAATTCCTGAGTATTAAGTGAGGCCAAAGTGAGAGCTTTGTAGATGAGTTCCTGGAAGTTACAGCATGTACAGGACTCAAAACCTGACCTGTGACAGTGGGATAAGGTCACTAAGTAGGGGCTAATACAAAACCAGAGTTTGAGAGTACCCATGATAGCTTACTTCTGCATTTTGTAGAATTTGTGTTCTACTGGTGGTACCTTTGAGTGAACTTTCTTGCATATACTGAGATTTTTGGTGAGTACACACAATTTTCACGTGACATCACGAAGAGTTGAGATGTCTTCTGGACATTACAGAATATGAGGGAATTTGGTCACTCACCCATCGTGTTTTTACGTGAAATATAAGATGTTAATTCAGTTACCAACATGAGGTACCTTAAATATAGAGGATAGAATAAAATTTTCAGAGGTATTCAGCTAACCAACTAATTTGAGTCACATTTTCAAAACTGGTTAAAGCACCTACATTCCTTAGGCACTTTGAATGTTTTGCCTCTGGGGCATTTTATGAAACATTTAGTGGAGATTGTGATTAATTCACAATGCAAAAAAATGTTGACTCATAACCATAAAATGTTTATTTAAGAATATTATTGTGTATTTTTCTTTATTTTATATTATTATTTTATATGTTACAGTCAGTGTAAGGACTTTTTTTTTTTCTCTGACAGCCTCTGACATACAGTAGATATTCAGCTAATTATTGGCATATGTTCTTGAAATAGTTGCCCAAAAGATGACCTGTAGACTAAACAAAATCTGTGGAATCTGTTGCACTACTTAAACAAACCAAACAACTGGTACTTAAAAAAGCAGCAGGTAACACCATAGTAAGAAGTTATCTTAGCCTTATTTGGCCAAGAGGAAAAATTGTTGAATAAGTTGTGTATTGGTTGCATAATTCTTGATCGCTGATTTTGAAGGTAATCCAAAAATCCCTCTTTCATCTTCTAGTGATTAATTTTGGCAGCAAAATTCTTCACCACTGTAGTAGCCACAGTGCTAAAAATATTTAACCATTTTAATACAGTGGAAAATTTAGGTGAAACACATGTTTAAGCAGATATAATATAAAATTTACCTACAAAGGCCATCGACAAATATTTAACACCTTGCCTGGGATTAGCATTGACCTTTCAAGTAGATGGGATAAATGAGGAAAAGGATCCAGTGAGAAATATTCTAGAATTCAATGTTTTGATTGGTAATTCTGGTAGATGCTTTTTCTTTGTTTGTGTGACTATTACAACAATGCATGGGTAGAGAATTTTTAAAACCTATTGTACAGGTCATCTTATAATCTTAGAAGTGCCATCTAGTGCAATATTTACTAACTCACTTCCTTGGTGGGGCAAAGAGCACTCTGCATAAGAATGCTGGAAGTTTTTCATGAAGTCTGTGTAATCCAAGTGAGAAGGTGCAGTTCAGGGTACTGGGTAATAGAAGCAGAGGTGAACAGGGAATTTAGTGTGTTGAGCTGGAGTTTTTGTTTCTTCAGGAAACTTGGGCCACATTTAGAAATTTAAAGTGAGTTGTGAACCCAGTGGGGCATGCTAAAATCTAGGTAATTCATTGGAACAGACAGGTAGGGTTTGACTGGGGGAGTTGTTTGTTGCTTGGTGGTTTGGGTTTTTTAACACTGGTAGTTTGTCAGCTGTTTCTGTTCCTTTAGCTAACGAGATCTCAGAAAAAGAATGGGCAATGGGAATGGCTTAATAGGAAACAGTCATGGGTGATGTTAGGGCTGGGTGATCAGCTGAGCTGCCTGAGAGCTGCAAGCTGGCTAACAGTGACCATCATCCATCTTCTAGTACAGGCAGGGTAAGTCTTGGGACTTTTATTATTCTATGTACTGTACATGACAATCTTCCACTGGAGATTTATGGTGGAAGAAGAGCTAAAGATTGGGAACATGTATGGAAATTCTCTAGGTTTGTGGGGGTTTTCACTTTTAGTACTGTTTTGAATAAGCATTTGGGTCCCATAAAGATGTATAAAGTTCACTTTTTTCAGGGAACACCAATGTGGATTTCTTGACAGCTTTCTCAGGTGTGAGGAGGTATTGGAGTTGGAGTAGGTTAAAAATAAAGTCTTTCCACTTGGTTCACACTTTTGGGGAAAGTTGATCCAGGATTCTGGTTGCTAAACATGCTGCTTCTGCTATTTCTGATGGATGCCTTCCTCAGAAAGCACCTTTTGAACCTCAAGTTGTCCCTTTAGACAAAAATACTTAAAAAAATGTACATATATATAAATAAAATATATGTATACATACTTCTGAAGTCTGAATTAACTTGCTTATTATGAAGTTGTACTTTGTCCCAGTAAAAGATGGATAGATTTGTGTGGAAAATAAAATGGGACTGTGCTGTAGAGTCTTCTCTAAATGTCTCTATGGGAGCAAAAAATAAATGTAATCCAGAAAGTATTTCTGTCAAGAACCAATAGCATATAATTAGCAACCAATGTGTAGAAGAGGTTTCCCCTGATACATATCTAGCTATAAAGTACTGACTTCTGTCTGGAAATTCCATTTTATTATGTAATATATTTTGGAGCAAATCAGCATCTATGGAGCCAAGACACAAGTGCTACAAGAAGTGGAATTTTCATTATGGCAAAACCACTGCTGTATCTTTCAACTGCTTTAAATAAATCATTGAAAGAAAAATGTATGAATGAAAGCTGGTACTTAAAAACCAATTTCCATGCTTTGCTGCGTGGCTGTATCAAGCACTTCTAAGAGCAGAGTGTACCTTGTTGCAACAAAAACTAAGCTAGACATTTTAGAAATACTAAGCATAGGATCTTTATTTTTAATTTTTCTCTTGAAATTATTAAAGATTATTTAGTTGCTTTGCATTTGTCCCCATGTTTTCCACCTGTGAGAACCCAGGAGAATCCCTACTTTCCTTTATAGAATTGGTTTGTAATGTGTTTGTTACAGAATAAAGTTAGTGACAAAATCTTACCAGGGCTTAATGCTATAGGAAGAGAAGAATTCAGAGACAAAGCAGAAAACCTCTGTATAGTTAGGAGCATAGGTAGGCACAGGCAAGTGGTGGGTATTGGTTATGGACTGTCCAGGCTGTGCACTGGCAGCAGTGGTGAACTATGTTAACCAGGGAAGGAAGCTGGGTGCGTGTCAGGCTAAGCCAGCCCTGCTAACTGCTGGTGATGGACCATGGATGCACACACAGCAAACTCACTGTAGCAATCTTCAATAATCAAGCAGAAGTTTCACAGGTGAGATTTGGAAACACAGCTGAATTTTGTTTCACAAATTCTCTGGTTGTGTATTATAAAAGCTTAGATTTACAATTCCTGGGCTTTACCAATTTCATGCCAGACTGACTGCAAGTTCAGTTGCACCTTTCATGTAGTGTTTAAGGCTTCCATAATCCAGTTTGGTGGTGATTGTATGATACAGTAAACTCTACCCAAATAAACCTGACAAATAATGAGAAAAATAAATATATTTAATATGTAAGAGAATATCTACTGGCTTCTAGATCACTTCAGTAACAGTAACTAATAAATGTATTAAATGCAATTTTTTTTTAGAAAAATTAAACTTGTAAAATGCAGAAAAGCTTAACATGATTCTTACTACAGAACAAACTTGGTCTACTTATCTAGCAAAACACCCACTATGAGCAGCATTTTCAGTTTTATTGTAATAACACGATGATAGGCCTGATAGAACTACTCTATTAGCAGTGGTTTTGCACATCTTTTGATATTCAATATTAATTTCCCTGAAGATAAGTTTAAGAATATATACAAAGTGTTTTGTAACCTCTTCCAAACTAAGAAAAGCAAATGAAATTCATGAAAAGTCCTTTAGTAATTAAATACTGGAATATGCTGTCCAGACTGATGTTGGGATCTCTCTGTCGGGACATAGTCAAGACCCAACTGCACGAGACCTTGAGCAACCTTATCTAATTAGTCCTCTTTTGAGCACAGGTTTTGACTAAATGATCTCTGGAGGTCCTTTCCAAATTAAATTATGCTATAATCTTAGACTTAAGGGAATACAGACTTAAAAGTGGTGTAATTAATTGTTCTTTCTGAGTAACATTTCGAGCAGGAGGTAAATTAGCAGTTACTACAATAGTATTGCAGAGTACTGAGGCACTGTGAGTTCATTTTACTCTGTCCTGAACTGACGAAGCCCTTCTCAGGTGTGAGTTGGGAGTTACATTTTCGAAGAAGTAGCTTTATACCAGCTTTGGGATTGCTGATTGCTGCTCAGGAGAATACTTGCCATACCTCCTGGTGTGTCAGTGTTTTTGTTATCTAAGGCTTGCACACCTTTGAGTCCAACCTCGTTGTTACGCAGTTTGTGACAAATAAGGCTTGGAGGACCTGGAACACTGAAGTTTGTCCCAAGGAAGGAGAACTGAGTTCTGAACATACCATGCAATCTTCTTTCTTGTCAATGTCATTGGCTTTACAGTTAGGAAGTCTCCCTGCTGCAGATTGAAAATGAGCTATCTGATCTTATTGTGGGTATGCAGAACAATTTACTCCCTTGTTTGTTCAGCATGTTTTAGGCTGCTTCATTGTACCTTTCCTCAGTCTGCTCTTTAGGGGATAAATCCAGTTCTGTCAAAGTTTCTGCACACTTGAAAAGCTTGTACTTTTTCCCAGTTCAACACTCTCTCCCCAGATCTCACATGAATGGGGTGCTCAGAGTGTGATAAAACCTTCTGGTGAAACCTTTGCCTGTGCTCTGTAGAATGGAAGGATTTCATTTTGTATTGTGTCAGGCACTCCTATCTATCCCAAATAGTTTTATTTGAAGGTGACATCTTTTCTCAAACTGTTTGGTTTAGGTTAAATTTGTGATTTTTAGTGTAATTGCTGTTCAGAAAGCCTCTCAGCTAAGTTCCAGTTGTTGCTTACCTACATTTAAATGTAAATAGAGTTGTAGCAGTTTTATAAGATTACTCTCTAGTAATTTTCAAGGCATAGAAAACTGGCGTTTTCAGCTGTGCAAAATAAAAATACATTGTATTTGCTTTCAGATACAATGTAACAATAATGTCAGTTCTAATTCCCAAGGCAGCTCAGAATTGGAGCCTGTTTTGAGCGCTAGCAGTGAAGGAATTGCTGTCCTGGCAGCTGATTAAAATTTCAGTCAAATCAGAACAAATTATGTCTGCGACAGAGAACTGGCATAATGTAATAATGTGTGTTACCTTAAAATACCTCTCAATGATGAAGGATCTGTGTACAAATAGAAGACAAATTTCACTGAGCTTGTCTTAAAAATAGTACTTTAGTTAAAACAATGCAAATATGCATGAGTCAGCTGTAGTATTTGGTTTTGACTTTTTTTTACTGTGAGGTAATAGTGTTTGACTTTTATCTGCTAGCTTGTACCCATTTAGAGATGCATTCAGGATATAGCGAAAGAAATAAAGATTTTCCCCTTTGTTTTAGATGAGCTGAATGAAGCCATCAGAGAGAAACATTTATTTTGGTATTCTAGCTACTTTATCTGGTTTTGCACACTAAAAACCTGGTCCTGTGGAAGGTGTCCCAGCCCATGTCAGGGTGGTTGAAACGAGATGATCTTTAAGATCCCTTCCAATCCAAACTGTTTAATGCTTCTATAAAATGACTAGAGAGGATGCAGTAAAACTCCACTTAGAACATGAGACTCGCTTAGGCTCAAAGAAGTGCAAACATTCAAATAAAAGATTAAAACCATTCTGGAAGCCTTGCATATTTCTCTAAAGGTTGTCAATCTGAATGTTGCCATGTTTCTTCTGATTAGCTCTTGCAGAGGATACAAGGTTTGTTTCTTTTCATGATGGAATAGACAAAACTAAAATAGCTATGCTTGCAAACAAAGACTTCACTTTGATGGAATGCCAAAAGCCTTTGTAATTTATAGTTTGAATTTCAGATTACTGGTTTCCCAAAACAATGCACTGTGTTCCAGAAGGACATTATTATCAGGTCCTTGTTAGTAAAGGGCCTTACAGAACATAAATGCTTAAATTCTCTTTTTAGGAGTGTTTGTAAGTAGTCTCAGTGTGCTGCAAAATAGCATTTCGTAACAGTAACATGACAGAATTGTTGACTCATTATATGTTGTAGTAACTTTATGCTTTTAAAATACAACTGTTGAAAAACAGTATATGTGAAGTGATCAGAGAAATAATTTCCTTTTTAACAGTGACTAATGTCATAGCTCTGTTTGTTGTCCTATTTATAGTAGCAAGTTAAAAGGAAGTCTTTCAACCTACTGTGTAATTAGTACATATTTTCAGCTATTTTTTTTCCCTGACCTGCTATCCAGTTCTTAGAGGGAGAAAGAAAATGAGTGAAAGACTTAAGAGTACAAAGTTCCAAATCTGCAACCGGAAAGTAAAATAAATATGAAAAATTAATCCCTTTGGGCCCTGGAGTCCAATTTTCCAGACACAAACTCCACTGGAATCCACTGTTACCACTGCCAAGGAGTTAAGTTCCTTTGATATATTTTGTTTACTTACCCAACTCACTTTGACTTTTTGGTCTAGTGTGTTTGATTCCCACCTACTGAAAACATATCAGCCTATTTGTTTTCTGAAGGCAAGCCAAAATGAGCACCCTGGCTGCACAGGCAGGAGACAATCAACTTAAAGCACTGGCCTCTGCTTCTCTCCTATGCTTTTATTTTCAGCAACAGTGGTTCAGCAGCCAGGCGGAATGCTGCGGCTCCTGGCTGATGTGGGACCTCAGTTATCACCAGTCTCTTTGTCTGATCAGAAGTGCAGTGTTATAAGAAATCTTCAGACCCTCTCAAATGTTTGCTGACCTTCTCTTGGGACAGGGATGTGGTGGATATGAAATGTCTTCATAGACACCAAGAAAATGAGTCAAATACAGTTCCTAGTGTGTACAACTCCATTTGGTGATGCAACTACTTCTTTGACTTTTGAAAATATTGTTATCCATCCCACAGTCCCTCCCTGCCCTTGCAAAACCAAAACAATCAATAAGCCAACCAACCAACAAACAGAAAAGAATGATTAGGAAGTATTTCTGAAAGAGCCGTACTTGACTGCACAAATTGCTGACTTCCTTCTTGGTGGGTCAGAGATTCCCACTTGAAGGAGAACTCATGATTTTTCGGCTTTACCATCTCAAGAAGGGAAAAAAATGTGATGCAGAAATCAGATATTAAGAGGGAAAGCTGTTCCCAAATTCTACCTGAGGACTGCCACACTGTGCATATTTATAAGAGAAAGTTGAATAATGATGTT
>JAOXXN010000120.1:22292125-22321637 GCA_026770055.1 Myrmophylax atrothorax
ACTGCAAAAAAGAGGCTTTGCACACAATTACTTCCATACATTGAATATTTGACTTTATAATACTGCCCTGTTTGGAAGTAAAAAGCACTAGTACCTGGAGGATCTGAGAGAGGTGGACTAGCTTAGTGATCATGTCCAAAAACTTACTTTGCTTATTACTTCAGTTCATTGCAGTCTCTGCTCTTCCCCTCCTGTCCATCATGGTAGTTCATGAGATTTTTTTAGCCTGTTTAATGTAAATATTAACATTGGTTGTGTTGTATTCTTTCTCCCTGGAGGACAGCAATCTGTCCAGTACAGGCAAGTTACAGGAGCCACTTGACAAGTGATGACAAGATGCTTGATTTCTTTTTAAGTTTTTCCTGTGTTCTGAATCCATCTCAGTTGAGATTTCTCCCTAAAAGTTTGTGGTGTCTTTTAAGTGCCTTTATTGGCTATCTTCTGAAGTTTGTTTTAGTTGGGTTTTTTTATTTGTTTTGGGTTGGGTTTTGAGTTTCTTTGTAGCAAACTCTCTGCTTAGATGTCCTAGTTTTTCCATTCCAGTTACAGTGTAGACAAAATCCTAGCAAGATGAGCTTGGCAATGACAAGTATGTGTTATAAAATCAGGACAGTTTGCATCTGAGTCTGAACTAGTCATGCTGGAGACATCATCCAGTCTATGAGAATAAAATGATTATAGAGAGACCAAGGAACATTTTACAACATAACTAAGTAACAGAACTGAACTTGGTTCCTTCTGTAACTAAGAAGGGCTCTAGCAGAAAGAATCATTAAATCCTTCTCAGTGTTTGATGTCAGTCATTAAATATTGAAATTTGTTGGATTTCTGTTTGAGTAATCTAAAAGGACATGAGTAGAACAAGTATAAATAGATAGTATTGGGGGTTTTCCCGATTTAGAAAGGGAAGATCATGATAAAATATGGCTCAGTTAGCTAATGGAAGTAGTTCAGATAAGAGTGTAAAAGCCCATGAAACCAAACAGGGCTCTACTAGAGAATTTTTAACCATGCTACTTGAACTTCCTTCATGCTCAGAAATTCCTTGTCATAATTAAATGTGCTTTTTTATGTGTCTGGTACAAAATGGTTTTCCTTGGTTAAGTGGCAAAATACAGCTGTTTAAAGTTCTCTCTACTAATTGGACCCCCTGAGGTTTGCAAAGCCAAGGACTGTGACTGAACAGATCTCACTTCCTTTTTAAAAGGTATCTGCCAACTAGATACAAAACTGAAGGATCTCAATAGAGAAGTCTTCTTTTATTTATGGTTAAATCCTTCCCATTTAACTCAACAGTGAAATTCCCTTTAACTTTGAGGGGACAGGATTTCATCTCAAGTGAAAGTAGGATGTGAAATTTAGATTTCCCATTGGCTTTTGTCCAATCTGTGTCTCACTGGAGGTAGGAACCTTGCAGTTCCTTAACAGAACATGATGATATTGCCAGCCCAAAATTAGACAGCATCCAAAGTAAAATTAATTTAAATTATACTAAAATTTTAACTGTTGTGAGAAATATTTCTTGACACTCAGATGCTTTGATTACTGTACAGTCTCTGGGTTGTATAGGGTAGCAAGGTGGTTCTCAGCTTCTATTGAAGATCATTCTGACTCTATAGAAAATACCAATTTTGTGGTACTACATAAGTGTCACTTCTTGATGAAACTGATATTGTTAATTATAATCTTGGTAAATCACATTTTTTCTTTCTTAAAGTCACTCATATTAACTATGTAAACAAGCTCAAAAAGATTGCACTGGTGTATCTGTACATGTTTTAGAGTAATTTTAGTAAACTTGAGATTTTGGGTTTTTATAGGTGCAATACTTCAGATGCAACTGAAATAGTAGTAGTCAGCAGTTTGGGTAGTTACTGCACAGAGAGTCTCAGAGGTGAAACTCTTGGCACTGTAATGATATTTTGCCTTCACAGGCCTTATTATCTGGCATCATGCATTGATCCTGGTAGGAAATAAAATAAATCTACATAGATATATGGTGCACTGACAATAAATATTTCCAATCTGTAAAAATAATTTTTAATTTACCTGATTCAGGTGGTTTCCAATATCCAAATGCAGTTTTATGTGTTAAAGTGATTGCTTTAGCAGAGAATGTGAATCCACAGCCTGACTACTGTGTATATCGGGGGGTATTTTTTCAATTCTCGAGAGTGTCATGAGACACAGACACTTTCATTTTGAGAGAAATAACTTTTAAAGCAAAGAAGATAAAAGATTCCTAGGCAGAGAAATGTAGTCCTCTTTCTCACTACTTTTTTTTTTTTTTTGGAAAGGATAGTAGGAGACCTAAATGACAAAAAATTCCTGACCCAATTCTGAGGACGAATACGTGGTGATGGATGTGCTGAGTCTACTGCCTATTTCTGGCACTAGTATTTTGTATGTCTTTCAAGCTGAATTTACTTGTCACCTTAGACATTAAGCCAAAGATATGTGAGCCAAAATCTGGAGATACTTACTACTGGCAACATCCAGAAAGATTATTCAATCATTATTCACTTCTGCAGATGGAAACTGCTTGCTCCTTGACCTTAAATATGATTCATTGTGGCAAGCTAGCTGAATCTAGCAGTGTGAATGCAAACATATATCTGTACTTAATAAGAGGATTCCATCAGTATTCCCAGAACACCGTCTCCAGCTTTTTTCTCTGAAAGAATTTACTACTATTAAAAATAATTTTGTCTTCCTGAATTGTAAAGTAGGGAATTTTTAGGTGGTGCGATTGGTAGCTGTCAATGAATTTCTAATAATTAAGATACAATTTTATGTATCCAAGCACTAGTTGAACAGCAGTATTTAGGTATAGAAATCTAAGGCTTTTTTTGGTGGGCAAGAAAGGAAGACTGGAATTGGACTTAAAGAGCATGTTGTAACTACCTGGCCCAGAATGTCAGTTACAACTAGAGCATTTTTCTCTTTTTCCTCCCTGAAAGCTGCTTAATTTGAGTGTATTGAAAAGACAATTGAAAGACAAAAACTCTTCTGTCTTTTGAGTAAATGTTGCATTTTCATGTCTGCGAATCTTTTCATTATGTTTGTAATGGCAAGTGCCATGACATTGTTTTAAATTCTTCAGTATGTGTGTGGTTTTGTGTACGTATATGTATATATCTATATATATCCTGATTAGTACATGATCTGAGTCCAATCCATTTCCAGAGTTATTTATTTCTTCTCTTATGGGAAAATGAGTAAATAAGTGCAGACATGGGAAAAACTTGTGGTAATCCACTCCTTATGCATACACACTGGCTTTCAAATAGTGGAATAAAGCTACCAAGACAAATAAGAAAAGTAGAAAAGAACATAAATTCTTCTTTTATTTCTATACAGACACAATTGTCTGAGAGGCTGAGGCCTTACCAACATTCTTGGCAGTAGGAATCCAACAGCAGTAGCTGGAAGGTAGGAGTACTGTCCTCACCCTTTGCTTTTAGCCCTCTAAATCCCTAAAATTATTCAATTCATCACACCTTTTCAGCAGGAATACATTGCTTTTGGAGAGTAAATGTTTTGTCTCTGCAAGCTTGAGGTGGATTGTTGGCTAAGTGCTGGGAGTGGCTGTTGTGTCCTCTCTGTAGCCAGGCTGTGGTGTGAGCAGGCACCTGTGCCCTGCTCAGCACCCCTGAGCTCCAGCACACCTGGGCACCAGGGAAGGAGGGGAAGGGCAGAACGGCCTTGCTCTCAGCTGCTGCATGTGGCTTTCATGCCATGGCAAAGCTGCTGCCAAGTTACTGACTCAGGGCTCAGGAATGGGGCAGTGTGGGGACTGCCTATGGAGACAGTGACCAAAAATTCTTTGAGTTTGCAGTCATACCTAAACTAGAATTGGTCCCACACTACCATTTCTTTTAATTAATTTTGCTTCCTTTACAATTTCATGTGTGTTAGACATGTATGCAGGTTTACTTACTTTGTGGCAGAAAACGAGGGCTGTGAACTCTGAGATAAGAACAACTTTTTGTTCTGTGCACTGGGACAAACCCTGTGGAGTTCTTCTTGTTCATGATCTTCTGTAAAGTCTGATCCTGAATAAAAAAAGGATCAATGAAATGCTTCAGTTTTTCTCACACAAGTGACCTCTAACAGGCAGCATGGTCCTATATTTGGTTAGGAGGGTTCATGAGGTGAGTCTCTTGAAGGGAGCACTTTCACAACACAAACTTTTGCAAGTTGCTCAGGCAACTCATGAATGAACAAAATTACCAATACATGTTTGCCATGGTGTACACACAGTATGGATTCACCTGTTTGAAACAGGTCCAGTTTTGCCACCCTTACTCTGTGTCAAATTGTAATTCATGTTTGAAATACTCTCACTTATTTCAAAAGAACTTCCTTTTGAAAAAAGTAAGGGATTGACTCAATGAAAAAGTGGGCAGGAAATGAGACACTGATGAGCTCTTTAATTATTATTTTATCACAGAGTAACCCTGAAATAACTAATTTTTAAAAGCTGCCAATATTGATATTGCAGAGACTTAGGCAGATATTTTTCTCCTGAAGCTGTCATGTAGCCCAGCACTGCTAGATGAGTTGGAAATTGTTGTGATAACTATGGAATATAATGAGGGGAACTAAATCTACACTTTTATTGGGGTTTGGGGTTGTTTTGTTTTTTATTCAGACTAATCCAAAATCTATATATCTAGTCAGAATAGAGCTCAACAAATGTTGAAACATGGAAAAAAGTATAATTTCTACCTAGTAATTCAGAATTGAGTACTCATCCCTTTCCCCCTGTTCCTCTAGACTTTTCAGCAACTATGAGATTAAGAAATGCTTTGATCACAGCTGAGTAAACCTGTTAAATGTTTGACTATTTTAGCTGTCAGTACTGTAGGAGAGAAGTGTTGATTCAGAATCCCTCACTATAGCACAATATATGTATTTTGAACTGTTCAGGAAATTTTTAAAAAGATATATTTTATTATTTAAAAATATCTGTATCTTGAGATAACAGGTTTCATTAAAATAGACTGGTATGCCCCAATATCTCTTCCTGGGGGGAAAAAGAATATTTTTTTCCAGTTCAAATGAACACCTTTTTTTCCAGTTTAATCTATTTATAGTGAACAGACTTTTTTTCTGAATCATGAACAAATGCCCAAACCTACTCTTTGATCATAGAATGGTTTGAGTTAAAAGGGAGCTTAAATATCACCTAGTTCCAGGACCCTGCCTTGGGCTGGGATGCCACCCACTAGATCAGGCTGCTTGGGGCCCATCCCACCCGGCCTTGAACACTTCCAAGGATGGGGCATCCACAGCTTCTCTGGGCAGCTGTTCCACTGTCTCACCACCCTCCGGGTAAAGAATTTTTTTCTAACATCTAATCTAAGTATCTTCTCTTTTACTTTAAAACATTTACCCCTCTTCCTTTCTCTATCTGCCCATGTAAAAAGTCATTCCCCCTCTTTTGTACAAGCCCCCTTCAGTGCTGAAAGGCCACAATGGTCTCCCTGGAGCCTTCTCTTCCCCAGGCTGATCAACCTCAGATCTTTCAGCCTGTTTTTATAGGAGAGGTTTTTCTTATTTGTTTGCATGGGAGCCACCTTTAGCATCTGAGAGTCTGTTCTTACTATTTCTTGCTCTGCTCAAACCCACAAATGTTTCTTCCCTCAGGAGCATGATTTAGACATAGATTCTGGACTATATGTGACTATAATGACTCTAAATGCATCACTGGCAATTTTGAGTGGTAGCAGCATTTAGATTAATTGCCCTACTGATTTCAGTGATGTTTTTCATTAGAATTATAAACTCAGACTTCTTTAATGTTATATATACATATTTCAGGCTCAAGTACCTTTTTGTAAATGTGTATTATATGTCAATTTGGATGTTTAAAGTTTACTTTTTCTAACTGACATGTGTGAATGTTTTACGTGGATTAGCCCAGTGTGCAGCTCCTGGAAATTAGCTCACAATGAACGTGGAAGGCAGACATAAATCCTAGTTCTTGTCTTGCACACAGTTTGCTTCAAGATGCAGTGAGATGCCTGGGGCAATTTGAGATTTTACAATCCTGAGATAGACCTTTCAAATGTAGATAACTTGCAGAGATCTGCTGTCTAGTTCCTCTTTGCAGATGAGCACACTGTTGGTGGTACCTAGGGAATATTTTCCCCACCTTTTCCTGAGTGCACTCACCTCCTTGCCTGCCTTACAAGGGATACACTGCCAATCCATAATCTATTCTGTGCTCAGGAAGTCCTTCCCATGCTTTTTCCCTCTCCCCATAGTTGACTGAGTTTTAGACTATCTCTTTAATGGAAGTTGCACACCTGCTTATGGCAATGGGCTCCAACATCCACATCTCTCACTTGGCAATATACACTTGAATTCTCTCAGGCTGAAAAGGAACCTGGTTGGAATTCTATAGGCAAATAACTTAATCTTTAGGTAATAAAACAAAGGAACAACTTTTCTTCCTTTTTTTTTTCTTTTGTTTTGCAGGTGACATTTAAAAGGAATAAGGGCTTTTACTGCAGCATGACAATTTTCAAAACTCTTGTAATGCAATGGTTGAAATAAGTTACAGAGCAGCTACCTGCATATCCTGAACACTTTTAGTACTTTTAGGTCATGTTATAGCCCAGAAGCCTCAAATTGAGGAGCTGGGGAACTGAGATCCATAGATAGGATGTGTGTTCCTGTGTCTGTTGTGATTTTGTTGTTTGGTTTTGTTTGCTTTGTTATTGTTGTTCTTCTCAGGCAGTACTTTAAGGGAATGGTGAGAGCTGTTGGCCTTCACTTCAAATAGGTGAACATCTGCTGGAACTCTCAAAATGGATGTATATATTTCTGTTATATATTTGAGGTTGGCTTTGTGCAGTAAATACATGATTATGTTGTACTTCATGTTGTAATCTTCTGTATCCCTCTCTACTTGCAAGAGAACGCCTTTCACTCTTTCCTAACGTTTGTCCTTTCATAAAGCCACAAATGACAACCTAAAGAATAACTAAATATTCACTCTGCAGACACAGTGCTTTTTTCATGAGTGTCGTGCCTTTTGCATTAGAACATCACATGGAAAAATGGCTTTGTGCTGAGGGACTCGTGCATGTCTAATTGGCAGAGGCAGGATTTTATACAATGTTCAAACTAGGAATGCTTGGAAATTTCATGTGACAATATAGTCTCAATAGGTAATGCAGGTTTTACAAACTAAACTTTTTAATGGATGCTAGGGATTTTTAGTTTGTTTTGTTTTTTTCAGATTGGAAAATTCAAAATTAATTCAACTCTTCAAAATCTCCTTGACCCAAATCAGAATTTATTTTATCTTATCTGAATTAAACTGTTAATTAAACATGTTATAATACACAATTGAATATTTATATATAAATATATAAATTTTATAGGTTTTCTATAATGTATATGTCTTTATATAAAATATAACTGTATTTCTCTCTCAGGACACTGCTTTTATTCTTTATAACCTTAAATAGGATGCCCAAGTGGCCTATAATTCACATAACTTATCTAAGGTTTGCAAGATCTAGGAGCTGCAATACTACTGCAGATATAATGGGGCAGTATTAATTCATTAATTTAAAAATTAATTAATAAACCAAAATTATTTCAGGTTGCTTTCACAAGCCAAAAAAAAAGCCTCATTCTGTTCTAGGAATATGCAAAAACAACATCAGTAGAGTAATATTTTGAACTTAATGTGTTCAGAATTGTTATTTTTAACCTATTTCCTTCTACCATCTATATAAAAATAGAGCAATTTAGGCATTCAAATGCTGGAATTTCTCACGTGACAAAGATTCTTTGTCTTCAGTTTTTGAATATTGTTACTAATATGTGAGATCTCAAAAACTCAGTTAAAAGTACAAATTGCATCAACCATTATGATGGAATCTGGTATATATTCATAAAATAATTGACATCAAAGAAGTTTATTAGAATAAAAGAAGTACTTAAAGAAATAGCTTTAAGCACTCTACATAGCAATTACTTAACAAAATCCAGCTCATGATAAGTGATTGCCCTACTAATCTTTCCACAAATGTGAACAGTTGTGCATTCTGAAAAAACAGCTTGCATTATTTTTTTTTTAAATTTTGCTGGGTAAATATTAATACAAATACCCGGATGGTGTGCCAGACTGAAGTACACATCCATGCAGATTAACTGAAGGAGGAGCAAAATGCATAGAGACTAAATGAGCAAAGTATGGTGCATTTTGAGTGTAGGCCTTTAATGTGCATTGAATCACTTTGACATTGTCAGGGTTTTATATTTATTTTAAAAAAATTGGTTGGCCTAGAGTTCTTGTACTAATGTAATCAAATTCTTATGTAGTACTCTATCTGAAGAGTCTGTAAAAGGTGCTGAAACATTTTACTTTTGGGTAAAAATATTTTTGTGGTAAGGAAATATTCCTTACAGATCATTCTCTCCAGTCTTCCTACTGCAAGTTGACTATAAGCAGGTACAAAGTCAGGTTTTACACAGGATGCAACAGAGAACAAGCATACACCTACTTTTCCAAGGATGGAGGGATATTTTACTGCCTCTTTATGCCACTGAGAACACTTCCTCTGTCTTACTCAAATAAGTGTTCACAGAACTGGTTTCTGTGCTGCTCTTACTTTTTTGAACTTTCTAAGTTAAGAAAAAAGTTACTAACAGATGTTAGTGCTTGACCTAAATTTTACATGGTTTGACATGATGAACCTGTTTGAATAGATTTCCATAGGCTTAATCAGATCAAGAGAAACAGTTACAAACATATAGAAATCCAAAATTTAAGAATTTTTTTCCCAAAGACCTGTTCCAAATCAAATTAATGAAAAGATTTCCTGTCATTGCTTTATGCTGAAGTTTTTGACAGTAGGAACTCAAGTAGGAGCACATATGAATGCTTCTTAATTCCTTATTATACCACTGTGAACAATATTTTACCAAGGGGAATTATTCTGAAGCAGGTGAAGCCCCAAGAATGCTAATCTACTTCACAGACATGCCTATTCCTCTGGCTGCTCTGACTCCTGAAGATGGCATGCAGCAGGATGGTGCAGCAGATGGTGTGCAAGTAATTGCAAGCTTCTATTTAATTTTCTAGAAGCAGGAGACTAGAAAACCATTTGTTTGTGGTTTAGTGGATTCAACTTTGAATAAATATAGAACTACACCTTTCAAATGTACAATTTTCACTGACTAATCTTAGCTAAAAGTGAAGGACCACTTCCTTCTTCAAGTTTAATATTTAGTAACCAACAATTTAATGCCTAAAATGCTTTACTAAGTAGAAATAAAACTCTGTGCTTGCATTTGGCAAGAAAATAATCTTTTAGGAGTTCAAGGTCCTTTGGGGCTCTCAGATGAGCTTTCCAAATAAAACTAAGTGGACATGCAGATTTTTGGGAAAACAAAACCCACCACCAAATAACAAAATGAACCCAAATCTCCAATTCTTCAAATGGCCAAATAAAACCTCACTTATGAAAGAGGAATTTGTCATAGTTATACCCAAAACTTTGTTGCAGTTGTCATTAAGACCAAGATGTAGGGCCTTTATCCAGCCTGGAATTATAACTTTGTATAGCTTTGCACATATTATGAAATAAGGCAAGCTGAAAACTTACTTCATACCAGTAATAAGTCATATCTTTACTATAATAATCTTTAGAAAATGAAAAAATTAAGTGTTTGGAAAGAACAGAGTAATCAAAGTGTTCTAAGTAGAAACCTGCCGAAGAACAAGAATAGGCTGTGGCAATTTGTCTGCTACTTGGGAAAGCCACTCACAACTATGATGTGAGAAAGCTATAGCATATCTACTAAAAATGCTCCACAGAATAAAGTATTAATTATGATGCTATAGAGTAAACAAAGTATTTGAATCTGAAGAGTCAGGAAATGTACTAAAAAAGGAATAAAATATTTATTTTGTGGAATTTAATATCACAATTCTACTGAAATCCTTTCTCTTGTCCTTCTGAAAGGGAATTCCAGTTCTGTTTGTGTTCTGTCATCATCACTGCAACACAGGAATGTGAATTTTAAAGGGTATCTTAAAATAGTGTTTTGCAATGAGAGACTTAAAAGAACATCTATTTAAGACATATGAACTGATCATAAAAAAAAGTGATAATTCCTAGCAGAGAGTGGATTTGGTTGTAATAAAAACAACACATTAAAATGGTTGTGTGAAGCACAGCATGCATATGGCAAAGCAACCACCTATAAAAATGTGTTGTAAGCATGATGAACTGTGAAATATAGAACTACACTGAGAAACATACTCAGCAGCACTAATCAGTTTTGCTGCTAATGAAATGACACAGTTCTTTGCTGCTTTCTACAAAATCAAATAATATTCAAATAGAGCAAAAATAAATGATAGGAAATCCTTGATACAGTCATAGTGCATTGCAATCATATTGTTTTAGAATTAAACATCATAAAGAAGTAGGCACGGTAGATTTGAATGGGACAGGTTTATTTTGCAACAGAAGGATGTGCATAGGCTGCAGTGTAATAAATGGAAATGGGTGTGGTGACAGGTATGTAAGCGTAGGTGTATAGAGCAGGTTGTCAAACCCTGCTAATTACTTTATAGAAATATTTAAAAGAGGGGATAGCATGAGCTGGTATGTCATACTGATGGAGATAGCAGTGCAACTGTTAGCAAGGATAAACTGCACCTATCTGTGTGCAAAGCCCACAAATCAGACTTTCCATAGGAGAACATTAGAAGGTGCTGAGAAAAAACATTGCAGTTGGCACAGCTTAAAATATGAACGTGTTTTGGCATAGTCAAAATTATTAAAGAGCTGTGAAAAAGGTCATCAAATGTCACGTTACACTGTGAGACTCTCTGATGAACATAAATTGGTTAGAGGGCTGATCCTCTGTACTTTGACTATAAAATCATAAGAACACCACTGTTGAATTTGCAATAGGAATATTTTGCTTAGATGTCAGAAAAAAAAATGAATAGCCAACCCAATTAAGACTATCTTCATGGAAATAATGACTACATCAGGCTACATTTTGAGGCTTTGCAATCTCTCAAGACTGGAGATAAGGCAAGACAAAACTTCATTCTGAGTCTAGCTAATGATGCCTCATTTATGCACTGAGGGTGAGTTCTGCAAGGAGGATATCTTGCACTTGTATATGTCTGTGATATGGAAAGTGCTGACCAGAGCATGTCCTTAATACTCCAAACAGCTGTCTTTGTGGTGGGTTTATACTGCAGTGGTTTCTGTGCAGTATTACGTCAGCAGTTAAGGATGCTATACCTAATATTAAATGATCTCCAGCTTCATTCTGAAATCATCAGCATTTAAAGAACATTCTAATATAAGGTGAAGAAAATAACCCAACATACCCCATGTTCCACATTGTTGTATTTTGAATGGTAGCTGAAGAGTTTGCTTCTAAAATCAAGAGCAAGCAAGAGTATGCAATTCCATATAGACCTCAGGGTATGTCAGCTTTCTTTTGGTTTTAGGATAAAATTTTCTTACAGTGCTTTTAACTATCCCTTGCTAGATTGTGGCAAAAAACTGGGTCTGTATAAAAGTGTTCAGCTAGTTCCAAGCAGGGTGAAAAGTTGATATACAAAGGAGTATCCTGGAACATGGAGATCTTTCCAGCCAGTCAAGATTGATAAACAAACTCATTCTCACTTTGTCTGAAATAAACCTCATTCGGTTTGCTCTTTGAGCACAGTGGAGAATGGCAGTGGGATGCCTGACGAGGTCTCAGAGGGGCATTCAGTGGTGAGTGTGGAGTGCTGATCAGTGCAGAAAGATCATCTGAGATGCAAACTTAGACACACCTGAATCAAATGTAAGAATTACATTCAGAGTGTGGAAAAAGTCATGGAAGTGTGATTAAGGGAGATGTCATATGAAGGAGAAAAGCCATACTTCTTTTGTCTGTGACTTTAAGATAATACTTTCAATGAAAAGCTGTGGTGATAGTTGAACTCTGTGCCCTCCTTGTATTGCCATTAATTTTTTTTCCTAGCATTTATATCCCTGTGTCTCCAACCAGATAACATCCTGAAGAAAGGGATGTGAAAACATTTGGAACTTTAGATAGTGTGAACCTATAGGACAATGCAAAGTGGGATTAGCTGAGAATGAGGGAAAGAGTAGAGTTCACTGAGGAACAGGACACAGGGAAAAATAACTCAGGAAATGCTTGATAAATCTCTCAACCCACATGCTGCTCTCTCTTGGATTATGTTTCTCTTTTTCCTTTGTATCTTCTCTATATGTAACTAATCTGCAGTCAGCTCCTCTGCTTGGACCATTTATCCTGGTCAGCAGCCAGAGGAGCTCTGAGCACCCTCTCACTAATATCCCAACTAATGTTTTCACAGTTGGATAAACTGTGCTGCATGAAAACCTTCATCGTACCTTTCATAAACACTTACTATTTTCTGTCTCAATCTCTCTCCTGGATGCCTGTGGCTTATAAGTTATGCAGACATTTACCAGTACATAGCAAAGAGGACTATTGATAAAATATGTCTTGAAAAATGAGAGAAAAATAGACAAAGTGTCAAAAGTTAAGAGGAATTTATCTAGAAGGGTCTGCTCTGCAATTTATTTAGATTATTTTTAAAGGCACAAATGTAAGCCTCATTTTTTTCCATAAAGAGATTGTTCTGCCTCCATAAAAACTGACAGTTTTCAGTAGAAAAGAGAAAATCCCTACTGTTCTGTCTTGAGTAGAGTGACAAAATGAAATCCATATATCCTCGTGTCAGGGAAGACAGAATGGCTACTACATGGAGAGAGTATATGTTGACCACCTTACCCTCTGAAACAGTTCCTCTGGCATTGCTTAGTGAGGAAGACAGAACATTTCTTGAAATGTAAAGTGCATTTGAGGGTCTGATCTAATGAGACTGTTGTGCTTTATCATACAGTGATCTCTCCCCACTCTTGACTGACTGGCTGGGTCACGGCTGTGCTGCACTACCACAGGACTGCCATTCCACTTACATCATTGTCCCAAACATGGCCAAGACTGAATGTGAGATGAATGCCAACAAATCTGCCATCCTTGCACTTTGCAAATGCCCAGGATTCTTAATGGAAATCTCTTGCTGATAGAACAAGGCCCAGAAAAGTCTCAGCCAAAACCAGCTGTGTCAGAACCACCAAAATTTCTGAACAACTGCCTCCTATTTGCATTTGAATTTATTATTTTCAGTTATTTATGAACACAGCTCATATAATATAAACATGTGATTGCCCCCATAAATTATATATCATATTCACAGCTCAGAAACTTATGGAATCTGATACTGAAAGAATGTATCACTATTTGAAGAGTTTTCTGATACTAGAAGTTAAATAAATTTATGGTTCTACATCTCTGAACCAGTTTCATAAATCTACTTCCTTTATTTCACTTATACATGTGAATAGTGTCCTTCTAGACTTGGGTCCATAATTTAGAAATAATAGGAAAAAAAGGCATGTTGGTTTAGTACAGACCTCTGTTATTTACTTTCATCCCTAGAAAAGATATTGCCCAGAACACATTCTGTGATCTGAATGGTTTCACTGGTAATCAGGAAGCCAGAGTTTCCAGTAGCCAGTCCTTAATGGGATGAGAATTGCAGGGGTAGGTAGAATCCTGTCTCTATCATCTTTTATACACCAAAGTACAAAAGAGACTCTGATTTCATTTTGTCTGGAATCAACTTCAAACAGAAAGCAGTAGGTTGAAAACATTTAAACAAAAAAAAATGTATTTATCTTTACTAAAGTGGTATATGAAAGAATATGCTGCTATTCTAGAATCTTGTCCATTGTGTCGCTGCATTTATATATGGAATTTTATACCTCTTAAATCTAACATTGAGCTGAATTCATGCACAATACTCAAGCAAAATTCAGGCCTGTTGTTTGAAGAAGAGATTGATAAGAAAGCATTATGGAATAATCTATCCTGAATAAATACATCAAGGTTGCTTTATGGTAATACAAGCTAAAAAATTATTAGGATGAAATGTTGACAGCTGCTTATAGTTAAACTCTGAAAAAAAGAGTACAGGTTAACAAATGAACAGGTATTGCTGTGCATGCAAAAAGCATAGCTGGATATTTATCCTAGTTTTGGTAAGTGATATTCATGGTATATTCAAGCACTTGCCTGGGTAAGCAATAACAATATAAATAGCCTGATTAAAGAAAAATTTATGTATTTTTCCTCTGAAAAAGTCATTGTCAAGACCAAGAAAATTAAGTCTTTCCCACTTTTTTGCAGTTCTCTAATGAAAATATTTTTTCTCTTACCGAGATACAATCTCTCTAAACAAATCTGACAACACTAAGGCAATAGGTTCCCCCGTGGAAAAGTGGGGTCAGTAGACACGAATTTCATAAGAAATAAAAGTTCATGCCATAAATATTAGCAGAGGTATTTTTTTTAAGAGGTACTGATTGTTTTCTCTGTTGCTGCTATGCTCTTGTTTTGGTTCCATGTCACACTAATCTAGAGTTAGAATAATACTAATTTAGTTTTCCATTCTGTTTCTACCTGGAATTTTCACCTGCACCTATGGGCAGGACACAAATAGTCAAAGCCTTGCCAGACCTTGCTCAGATACTTTCATTAATTTAAAACTATTGCCTAATAATGCTTTCTTCAAATCAGGTACTATCTAGGTTTCTTTAACATTACCTACTTTTTAATTCTCTCTGAAATACCAACCTGTTTATTTGAAATAATAGAATTCATAGAAAGTGATCTTAAAAGGTTTAATAATAACATAGGAATGTGTTTTGTCCAAAATAACTGTTTGGAGACTTTATACAGTTCAGATCACGGGAACAAACTGTAATTGCTGGGATCCACATGGTAGCATAGGCATGTTTTTGTGGTTGGGGCATAACTGAGGATTTCAATTTGAAAAAGCTAAGCATGGTGTTTTGGGTTTTTAGGAATGACAAATTACAAAACTGCAGGTATTATATTTCTATCCAAATCTTTTTATATGTTTGTAAGCTCTTTCATTCAGGATTGGCAATACCATAACAAAAAGGGAAAAATACAACAGAAGTTGTAGATGCTGCACAAAAGAGGGGAACTGAGCCAATGCTTTTTGTTTGTTGTTTCTTTATATGATAGTCAATGGCAATTTCTGATTGCATTCATCACAGAATGATGAAAGAGGTGATTTTCTCCATGTTCATGGAAGGAAAATTCTTGTCTTCACAAACTCTTTTAAGTTTTCTAATGAAATTTGTGTCACCTCTGTATTATTTCTGTTCCATTCTCTGAATATTTTACTTATTTTTAGTTGAGACCCAAAGGCTGGGGCATCCTTATAAATCTAGTCCTCTAGCCCAAAATCAGGGGTGTTAATGCAGAGAGGCACTGGGGCATATTGAGTGTAGCTGCTGTAACCCCTGGGTCCCTTTCTGCTTCTCAACTTCTGCAGAATCTATTGCAGCTGCAGATAAGGTAAAACAAACTGCCCTTCCTCCCAGCACACAGGACAGAAGACCAGGGCAAATACTCTACAGGAACCATTATATGGGGAAAATGTTCTCTAGCTTGAAACACTTCATCATGAACAGGGAGCAGATGTTACTCAACTGACATGAGTAACAGCTTGATACATAAGGGCCAGTTAAAACAGTTAGCACTTCTGAAAGAAATAGCAATTAGGTCACATTTGAAAGATAAATGCCAGTGTCTTGAGCTGCCTGTGCTGTCACAGCAGCACAGATACTACTTCAGGCTAACATCCAATTATCTGACTTGCTTTGATGTAGGTTCTTAAGTTTTGCTATGGCTGCAAAGCCAATGATGCCCAGATCAGATCAGTGTGGCTGTGACTCATGAAAATGGTGAATTCTGAAGAGAAGTGTGAGATTTTTTGGAAATGTTCCTGTCCTTCCAAATGACCTGGACAAGGAAGGAAAGAAATGCCCTGTACTGACAAACCAATAGACTTCCTGTGTCATTCCTTAGTTTCCTGGATGCTGAGGTTTGACAGGGGCTGATCTGGTTGCAGCGAGACAGCCCTGCAGGACAGACTTGCTGCAGTTCCTCTGCCATGTGAAAGGAAGCAAATGTGCTGATTTTTGTTTTGTTAAAAGAGCAGAAGTAAGAAGTTATAGTTGGCATCCTCTAGAATCTTCCTCCTATTTGTCCACAAAACTGGGGCTTTGTTTTTTGCTTCACTTTCATAGCATGGTAGCATCTATTTCAGCTTCAATACATTTCACAGTAGCAGCAGATACATAAACAGGGTTTCTTTTTAATAACATACGATTAATGGCCAGCAATTTCTCAACTCAAAGTACTTCTGTCGGTGGAACATCTGTGCTGAGTTCAACAGCTCTGACATGTACATTATCAGTGTACAGTAGTACAGCACAGGCTCATGAAGAATTATTTGCAATGCCTCTTCACCAAATATATCACCCTGAGTGAGGTCCTTTGTTGAAAAATGCTTCCAGCTACTATAAGAGTATTCAAATAGCATAAAATTCTTTTATGTGTCAGGAACATATCTGGAACACATCCATGAATAGCTGGAAACAGTGAACAGTATATTACCAGTGTCAAATATCAGGGATCCAACTTTAAGTAGATTTTTTATATATATACAGGAGAGTACAAGTTTTATATTAGAGTTAAATATTTAAAAAGTTAATTCAAATACCTTTATTGGGGTGTTAAAATACTTGTTAGCATCAGAAAAATTATATATCACATACCGTGGAATAAAGAGAAGAATGAGCTAGTATTTTTCTGACTCAAAATACAAAACTAGATTCTGGGACAGATTATGACTTCTAAAAGGAGGTTCACTGTGAATGAAAGAAAAGGAGCCATGCCAGAGCAGGGTCCCAGGAGAACTGCAGTTGAGTCAAGTTTCTTTTTCTGGAGACTGTAGAATTAAGAGGGTGAACAGGGGAGCAAAAGATCTGATCACCCCTCCACAATAACCCATTGCACTATGCACAAATTTTCCTCTGACAGGGGTTTTGTTTTGAGCTAATTACCCAAATTATCCTTCTGTGTACTCCACTTTAGTGCAGGACAGAAGGAATTTATGCACACTAGATGCGATATTCATTGCTTTAATAAAAATTTCAAGTAGAGATAAAAGTTCTGTTTGCTTTGGAAAGCAGCCACAAGCAAAGTTTATTTGCTACTTCTGTGCCAAGTTGAATGGCAAATACAGACAGCAATTCTCTTTACCCTGACCACAAAGCATATAAAGCTTTGAGCTAGCTAAGGGAAGTCCCTGTATATGAAAATTAATGTGAACATTTCAATTTATGCAGTCCATACACATTTTCTTGTGTTTAGCATAGAATTTCCCTTGAGGATTTTAGAAATATTTTAATATTGTAAAACTGCAACCCTGATTTTATATATATATATATATATCTGTATGTGTGTGTATATATGTGTGTGTGTGTATATGTATATATATGTATGTATGTAAAGGTCTGGAGGCTGGAACGTGGTTAACAGCTGGTGACAAAGGTGTCACTACTATCAGCAGCTTTGACATATGGTTCTTTATAGTCTGGAATGTAACTGCCATTGTCAGCGTTTCCATTGCCCTGCAGGCTGATTGGCACAGGGCACTGTGCTCCTGCACCCCAGTGAGTTTGGAGCTGAAGAACGAGTAGGTCAGAGGTAGGAAACAGGGCTGGTTCTTTAGTGTCTCAATAGCAACTTACGAACATTCTCCCCCATCTTTCTGTGATCAAAAGGACAGTGATAAGGCCCAGCTTGTGTCCTCCCAGGCAGCTCATTTCTATGCATGATTTTGATATGCTGTGAAAAATAAATCTCTGCATGTCAGATGCAGCATCTTTCCACTGGTCCTTACCACTTGTTAGCAAAGTCAACTGTAGCCATAGTAAAGACTGTGTTAAAGACAAAAGTTGAAATTGCTTGCACTTTATATTGCTTTTTATGATATTTTTATTCTTTATCAGCTGTTACATTTTCTGGAGTATGCTAGCCCACAGACTTTTATTTAATGTTTCCAAAATATGGTATGAGCTTCTGCTTCCGAAGATTGAATAGGAACTATTTAGATAGTCCTTCCTGACTTGCCGAGTGTGAGGTTGTGCAGCTGTAAGAAAAGTCAGAAAAGGTTTAATTCATAACATTTGTGCGCTTTTTTTCATAGAATTTTGCAGATGTTCCTTTCTGGTGTGGCTTTTTTATTTGGCTTTGCCTCTGCTTTGTTCTCATATTTCAAATTTCACTATGAAGTAATAAATGACTGTGGTACACAGAGAATTTACAGATGGATCATGATTTCCATACTGTTTTGGAAAAGTCATAATGCATTTAGCTTCTGACAAGATTCTTGAAAAATATAAAGATCATTAAGACTTTATTGGTACACATTCCACAAAAGCTGAAGTGAAAAATCTACGTTACTGGAAACAAGAATAATGAGTGTTATTTTCAAAGAGTTGAGAGCACTGAAAATGGCTAATGAGTTACTAAAGTAAAAACCTTGATAAGCAGATTGCCTTAGAGGGCAATACCGTATCAAAACATTGAGTGACACTGTGCTTCCCTTTGTCTCTGTTCAAGTACTTCCCAGGTTTTCCTGGAAGTTGAGAGTGCCGGATTCTCTGGCCCCCTCTGCAGGCATGCAGAGCCCAGGGAACAATGCAGTGTCACGCCGAGCCTGCCCTGGGACAGAACGCGGTGAAAGGAGCCGTGCGGGCGCACAGCCCCACCTTCAGCTGCGCGCCACAGGGCCGGGCAGCCTGGAGTGGGGCCGAGCCGTGGGAGGAGGGAATGCGGCTGCACAGTTCCACACAGCAAGCCCTCCCAGGCAAGGGGCAGCAGCGGCGACAAACTGCAATCCCCACCCGTGCTCCGGTATCCTTCCCTCCCGGAACGGGGAGCCCGGGGGCGGGACCGCTGAACCTGCGGAGGGATCTCACTTGAGTGTTTTCCGGGCGTTAATCTAGACCAAAAGATTGACATGGTGAGAGTATGGGCTTTCTTTGTGAGGGTAGCAAAATACTAAATACCATCCACTCCTGCTTTCATGTCTCACCTACAGATGTAAGGTGACGTCTATAAATAAATTTGACTTCCTCTCAAAGCCGCACAAAATATCTTTTCTCTTTCTCACACACACAAACACACTGCTTCTCTTTTCCTTCTCTTCCAGGTGAGAGTTAAAGCAACTTCTAGGTGTTTGAATAAACAGGACTCACATAAATAGTGAGATAACACTAGCATGACATAAGGTTTTGTAAAAAAGAAATGCCTCCATTTTAACTTCTAAAAAGAATAATTTTTATGTTAAAGAAATAAAAATACAATGAAGAGTTAAAAGCACTACATGATAGTGTCAGTTACTGAGTTTCCTGCAGAAAGTCAATCCCATAGGAATGTGTCATACAGTTACAACCATGTACAGAGCAGGTAGTGTTTTTTAAAATTCTGGTTGGCTTCTTTTTTCTCTTGGAGAAATTTTGCCTTGCCACAGGTTCTTACCAAGATCCCCACTCTTTTTCCAGAAAGTGAGCTGTGTTGACTCATGTTAACAAGCACCCCTTTATACCTTTCCTTCAGAGAGCACAAGGATTCCTTTGAGCTCTGTAAGGAAGGTTTCTCCTTCCTGAAATTTGCACATTGGGCAGAGCTCTGCCCTGGCTTGAGGCACTGCATCCCATTGGGCAGGTTTTATGGGGTTATGTGGGGATAACTGAGCTGACCTCCTGACTCCCATTATAATAGACAAATAAGAATTTTGTTTTCTTACTTCATTTATAAATGTCCATTTGTATGGGGTTTATTAAAAGCTACGTCTTGGGACGTTAATTCTTATTCTGAGCATAGAGGTGGAGAATCTTAAAAGCAATTTGTTGATATAAAGCAATTGATTTATCAGATATTCTAGAGTACCCCAGCAACAAATCACTTTTCCCTCAGTAATGTGGAAATGGGACTGTAACAAATTCCAGAAAAGCCCATAGCACTCACACAGCTTCATGTGTACCCTGTGAACTGGCTCTGGGCTCTGACTAGGAACTATAGATATTTCCTGTTTTGCAAAATGTTCTTGAGCCAGCAAGAGAGTGAGGAAATTTGAAACCAAGAACTTCAGGCAAAATGCATCCCTAAAAGAAAGAAATTATTTTTATATATAAAAAAAGACTATTCTGACTGATATTTTACAATGTATTTCCTGCAAATACCTTTATCTTCTCCAATACATACAGCTGTGTATGAAAGTATGTGTACACACCCATTCATTGGGAGATATGTCAGGTAAAATATGACCTTCTCACTTGTGGCAAGGATAGATATTTTGTCATTAGCTTTGTTCTCCAGCACAATTTTTTAAATAATTGTCACCTTTCTGAGTATTTTTTCACAAAGGGAAGTGTTACATTTCAAAATGATTTTATTAACACAAGTCATACTCTGTCATATTTGCCTCTCTCTCTCTTCTCCTCATTTAGCCTCCTGCTACTGAATAGTTCCAGCTTTCACTGGTTTGGATTTATTAAAGTTATTGCTATTTCCTGAATATCTCTAGATCTTTTTCATAGGAAAATTCTGACAAGTCCTTCCAAAGACAGCTGGAAGCTACTTAAACCTACTCCATTAAAATCCAGCTGCAAATAAAATGCATAATTTCTCACTGCAAACAGGTACCTTTCTGTACTGGAAAGAGATGATCACATATAGTACCCAGGTAATCAAGGTCTAGTAAGAAAACAAGTCTTTTTTTTTAATTTCTGATATTTTCATGCAGACATCAGTTGTGTGCTCCATGGGTCTTAAATACCCATGGGAGGGCAATCAGGGGTATTATTCCTATGCAAAGGAATAGCTCAAGAACTGTACTAATTTCAAAATGTGTCCTTAATACTTTTCTCTGATAACGTCAGTAATGTATTTGGAACTGCACAGGCAGAACAGAAAATTTGGGTAACAGAAAGCAAAAAACCTCAATTCACTGTGTAAGTCAAAGGATTAAGCAGGTATTGACCTTGCTATGATTTATTACAGACTGGTTTTTTCAATTTAAAAAATATTTCTTAGTTGTCTCTCTACTTCTTCACTATTTATGAGCTTTGCTGAAGGGTATGGCATGGCGGAACTATCTCCAGGTAACTCCTAAGAATTAGGAGCCTCATAGGAAAGAAAAACAAAGCCCCCTGGAAAGCCTGTGTTCAAGTAGAAAACATTGCATAGAAGCTGCCGAAAGAGATGCAACCAGAGAGGGACAAAATGAATAGAGACAATGATGGATGAATTTCTCATGGCTCTGAAAGTGTGATGAAATCTCCACTACATGGAAGGTAGACAGAGCTTGTGAGGAGGAAGCCATTAGAGAAACAAACTTGTCTTACAGTTGTCCTGTGTTCCATGGCATGGGTTAGTCATGTTAGTCCTTGGCAGATCTCTTCAGATACTAAAGAGGATTTCATCAAATCCTGCTTATAACCGACCCTGAGGCTGTGGAATTAAAGTGCATATAGTGGCAAAAGAGTATGATATGAGTGTGCTTCTGAGAGTGCATAAGCAACTAATTTTCTTGGGTACGTTGTTTTAGTGAGGACCACTTTGAATTCTTAGTGGTGAACTATTCATTTTCTTTCTTGAGATCAACACTTGTAAGTCACATGCCTTTTTTCCATCTCTGTCTATACTGCTTTGTATTGGCCAAGGCAAAGGAAGGTCAATTCTTTGATTTTCTTTTTTTTTTGCTACTATTTTAGAAGTATCTAATTATTTGATATGACCAAACATTTAGTTTGTTTTAGTCTTGGTAGTGGGTGATCTCTACTGAGCCACCTTATTTTGCACTGAGGCCATCCAGATTAGTATTACAGACTGTCTAACATTTGGGATTCTACAAACATTTGCTACCTGGAGCAGTGCAAGTTCCTCAGACAGCTTTCCAGACCCACACAGACAAAAGTTCCATTGAAATGAATAGCTCTATTCATTTGCAAGAAGGAGGGAAAGGAGCGAGCAAAGTTTTAAAGCGCTCTCAGTGCAGTTACAGAGCTCCTACAGGAGTCACCAGCTTCAGTTAGAGAACAAGTCTTGCTGTCCGAATTGTTACAGTGCTTTGGCCACTTCTTAATTGCTCCCTTTGGACTTCTTTATGCTCCTGTCTGGGATCTTTTTTAAGTGTCTCCTGTACTGAAACACTGCCAGCACATGGCAGAAACAGTGGAGAACAGGTCCAGGTTTCTAAACTCTTACATACATGAGGAATTTTAGTAACAGAAATAATTCCAGAGAAATAAATGGAATTCACTGTGCAAGTAAAATTACCTACATGCGTGTTTGGAGGATTGGACCCAAGACATTCATTATAAGCTGTAAGGTTTTAGAGTTTTTGCTTCCTGCAGGCTTTGAATTTTTAGCCAAAAAGGCTGATTTTGCACCTCTGGAACCACAGCAGCTAAAATAAGGGAAGAAATATGGGCAACAGCAACACTTGTTCTAACCAACTAATTTTGGTGTAGTGGTAAAAATATCTAACATTGTTGCTATCATTCCTCAATTTCAACCAGGTGAAACCTTACCATTGTTTTTGCAAACTGATATTTTATTGTAAATATGGTGGCATTTCATACCTTTGAACAAGTAGGAAACCTGTATACATATTATTGTTAAGTTTATCCACTGACCTGAAAAAGTATACACTTTTCCAGTTCCTTGTTTCCATTTTCACAAAGTGTTGAGGGACAGCCAGAAGGTTTGGGTTTTGTTGTGTTTTTTTTTTTTCCTTTTATAAAAGCATAAATCTGGGTAATACTAAAGAATGATGTCTTTTGCCCTGACATAGATCCACATTAATCACAGAAGCCAATGGATACATCTCAGTAAAGTAGATTCAAATCTGGCCAGCCTGAAGGGTTTCTGGAGACAGTCTTATTACTCTCTTCAGTTTTCCTGTGCTGTTGCTTCATCCTCATCATCTCCTTGACAACTTTTGCCTTCCTCTGGCAGGGTTCTTTCCTTTTCCAGTCTGAGGTGTTGCTGCCAAAACCGTAATCATAATCTTCTATCCTAAATACTTTTCCTTTCAGCATCTCAAAGCCATTTATTTTCTCACCTACTCACCACATCATTCTCCTTGGTTTTGCCTTCAAGATGCTGCACCAAATAGAAATTGCTTTGGCCTACACCCTCTTTTTCTTCCATTTCTTTTTCTTTTCCTTAATATCGCTCATTACTGCTCCTATTGCCTTCACCTACCTATCTTAGCTTTGTTGCTCACCCCTGTCTCTTGAAAATACAATGACATACAGAGGGAAGAAAACATAATTTCTTTGCTGGTGTACATTTTTCTCTTATATTTTTAAATTGAGGGTTTTTTACATCTTCTTAAGGAAAACTAATGTCACTCTTCACCTTCTAGTATAGAACTTCCCATTTTTTGCCTGACGTGCATGAGGTCAATTGTAGGATATTTGGGACCTTTGCTTTAATGTCCTGAACAGCTCCATATGTATGTGAGGTGCCACAGAGATACAACAGAAGCACAGGCAGTGAATTGTAAGATGACAGGTAAAAGAGAAACTTTAATGTTAAAATGCAGCAGGTGATCAGCTTGATCTCATTTCCCAAGCAAAGTAACAGTGAGCTTGGCCTGCCTTCCTCCCAAACCAATGTGTTTCAAGCAGATTTCCAGTAAGATGACTAAAGAGATGCTGGTTAGGGGACAGGCAGTCCGTGGTTGGACCCCCTGTTCCAAGCACAAGGGACCTTGCAGGAGAGCTTGCACCCTGTCACTGCTCATTCCCCTCTGTGAGTGCAGTCCACCATTCCACCCTTCCAGCCGGTGGGCAACTGTGTGTTTAACCAGTTGGGGTTGGGCTCAGGGCAAAATTCCATTCATGGTTTCCTGTGTAAGCAGAACTGGATGTGACCCCATCTTTGATACAATACCTTGGAGATCTCTTGCTTTGGTCAGTGTTTGACTGTTTAATCTTATATTTCAATGAGAGAGGTTCGTTCTTTATGTACAGTAATTACAACAAACCAGTTTTATCTAGCTTGTTGAACCAGCTTGACAAGATGGAAAATACATACAGCAAATTTTAACCTCTATTTTTCCCTCAGAACAACTTCAAGTTCCTTTATTTCTAAAGTAAATAGCAACAGGCAGCAGCACCATAGCATGTACTGAAACAGAAATTCTAGGCATAAAAAGATCAGTTCTAGGAAATTTAGACCTTTGGTAACACTGTCCTGGTGGCTATAATCCTCTAGCAAAGGATAAAAAGGTTATCAGGGACTAACACTTAATACTGCTTTCTTCAGCCAAAACAGCTGTTTATAGAATGCCCTACAGGTACCTTACACAGGCAGCTCCTCCTTTGGAATGTTTCTTGTAAGAGTAGTGCAGCCACATGTGACTGTTCAGCAGAGCAAAAAAGTCTTTAAACAATTCAAATAAATATTTGCTGATCTGTTTAATTAAGTCAGAAAATTATTTCCCTTTTTACAAGCATGCATGCTTGGGTGTTAAACCATATAAAGGACACTAATTTTGTCAAGATGGCAATATTTGGCAAACTTTATTGTATTATCAATATTTTCAATTATCAGTATATCGATGTAGCTAAATGACAGATGACAGTGTGATGTCATGTACAGGCCATTGTTCTTTTATTGATGAAGACTTAAATGTTCCTAGGCTGTATTTACAATGAGATGTAAGGATTTTTGCTGGTTTTTTTCAGAACATGCAGCATTAAATCCACTAATAATAGATACAGTGCCTTCAGTGAGGTCGAGACTTTACCCATATTAGGCAATGAAACTGAAGTCACTGGCAGACTAAGTATAGCTATCAGGTTTTTCACAAGCTCTCTTTCATTTGTAGAATATATATTTCCATCACAGTTTAATTATTATCATTTCAGAGCAAGGGTGTTAAGACTGATGCTAGGTATTTTGGAGAAGAATCATACTTTAAAATAGTTTTGTTAATGGATTATTGATTTAAATGTCTCAGCATGTGTGCAACATACTCTTCAATGTTATAAAAGCATTTTTATAAGGTTTGTTGATTGTACATTTTTGATATGGATTAATGTTGTTTCTCTAACTAAAAAAAGAAAATAATCAACTCTTTTATACTACTTATGAATTGTTTGATTTTGTGCTTCCCCCCTTGAAAATGGTTCTTTTCTAGTCTACACTCCAGTCGTCCATGAAGAGATTCACCTTTTTAAAGTCTTTGTCTTTTTCCTTTTTTCGCTTTCTCTCCATAAGTATCTTAAAAGTACAACTACTAAATATGGCCACATTTGTAGAATGTATTTTATATTTGAGCAGATCATCTTAGCAGCAGAGAATGGGAGACTGCTTTGCAAAGTCTGTTTCCACTCAATGATTCCAGCCTCTAGTTCTGCAAAGCCTTCTGGGAATACATTTTCCCGGTCTGCATTCCAGTAGCCTTTTATTTCCTGTAGCTGTGTCAAAAGCAGTAATAGTAAGTCTAAAGAATGGAACAGGTTACTTTATAATATATATACCATATGGCTTTGCAGCCTTCTTTCTTCATTTGTTTGGAAATGATTGCAGAGGATAATAGTGACTCTGTCCACTAATTGCTGTCCTATGTGCCATATTCATATATTTTAACAGGACTGTCAGTGAAAAATTTATGTTTTCTTTTCAAATTTTCTCTTAGATCATTACATGATCAGGGGAAGTTAATTACAATTTACTGTACACACAGTTATAAACTCTTACTGTATCCATTTTTTTAAAGAGCATAGTTAGAAGACAGTAATGTGTGTGTTGCAACTGTGAGAGGCTCCCTTGATATTAAAGTCCTGCCTAGATTTGAGCTTTTTTAATTCTTTTATTTATCAATTCTTTTGGTGACAAGCTTACACAGGGTGTCCTGCAATGTAGTAGTTCTAATGGTCCATAGTGCATAAAAGTTCAGTCTTCTCTCTACATTCAGTGATTTTTATTTCTTGTTCCTTTTTCCTACCATTATGTGATGCAAATTACACTGGGGGATTAGTGCTAGCGGAAAGGCGTGTGCATTTCTGAGCCTTTGGCTTCACCCGAGTAATTCATCTGAGACACAGCTGGGACTGGGGGGAAATCAGGAGGGAAACAGGGCTTTAATATTTGCCATTCTTGAATGGCAACACAGTAGAAGGGATGTCCACTCACAACTGACTAACACACAACAGACAACACTCAGAAGAGATTTTTTCCAATGGAATATAAAACTGAACGAATAACTAGGTGAAAGGGAGACAGTGAAATAAAAGACATTGAACAGCTAAAGGAGTTGTTTGGACTAATCTTGTACTTACTGATATACTTAGTTTACAAGTAATCAGTGCCGAAAGAAGAAATTGGGGATGTTGACTAAGATGGGTAAAAAGGCCAAAAGAATCCTGACCAAATAAGCTTGTCTTTTAACTTCTTGGAAAATAAAGCACCAGGATGGACTCCTGAAACAAAAAGAAAAGGGGCATCTATAACTTGTCTTTAATTTTGACACTTTTGAAAGAGACTTGCAGCCACTCAAGAACAACAGCTCTGGGGAAGAACAAGGCTGCCCTGTCCGGCCAGGAGACTCAGCCAGGGTGGGAACCTGTCAGTGGCAGGGAACTGGTGGCACAAGGTGCACTGATTCTGTGGCTGCGCAGACTCCCTGGCAGTGTCTGACATGCAGCCTGGCACAGATTGCCTATGTGTAACTGCAAAATAGTAAAGCAAACTTTTTACTTAAGCTCTCCCAAGACTTTAATCATGTAAACCAAAGAAAAACCTTCTGATCCCCTTGTAGGCCAGCCATGAGGCTGGGGGTCACAGAGTTGCTGTTCCATCAGAGAGAAGTCAAGGGTGTCTTACACTGTAACGGCAATAATTCTGTTTATGATGATAGGGTTCCTAAAATGCATCAGGTATAAAACAAATACCCTGAAGAACTTATATTTGGATGGAATACAAGGAAAGAGAAAAGCTATTTAATTTTACAGTGGGATTTTTCACACTATCCAGTTACTCTTTGTTGTTTTAAAAGTAGGGATTCTGATTGAAGTACTTTGGGAAGCTTTTAGATGGTCTCCCTCATAGTTGGTTTTTTTTCCTTTTGAAATTGAATTCTCACATCTCTGAAATTTTGTGTGACAGAAAAATACTTGAAGACATGATATTACTGTGTTTTCCTTTCTTTTCTTCTTGTTCACTACTGCACTTAACTCTCACACTTTCTGTCCTTTTAAGAGAAGGACAGGTTAAAAGAAACACTTCCCTGGCAACTGAACCCTTGAAGAGGCAAATTAGCCGAGGTCTTCTCATGGTAGCACAAATTAACCAAGCAACCAGACAGGAAGATCAGAAAGCAGTAGCCAAAACATCAAAATGAGGGCCATAGGGAGCAGCTACAGAAGGAAAATGTGGGGCTTGCTCTGAGCTACATGATAATAAGCTCTTTTACATTACTTGATTTTCTTTGTGTTCTTTAATAGAGAGGAGAGAGCTATAAAGTATTTTTAATCCACAGCACTCTGAGGCACTGATTTTCACTGATCTGATACTAATGCCTTGTTTGATGCACCTTGTATCTTCTACTAGGAGAGACTGAGAATACAAATGCTACTTGGTGAAACCTGTCTCGGCCTGATCCAGCAAATTTGTGTGAATCAGCAATCCCTAAAGCTGATCTTCCGGGTCTGGGTTTACCCCTGAGAGATGCTCTTCAGTATCATCTCCATGTGGAATCCAGACAGGACATGCTGCAGAATGTGTGGCCAGGACCTCTGGCAGCATTTTTGAGAAGGCAAGAGTTGAAAACCAGGAACACAACTCACTGGTGCCTGATAGCTCTGCAGAAAGCCTTTCTGGAGCATGTAGAATTAGAACCCCAAGTTAAAATGAGGTCTTGGGAGTTGCCAAACTGTCTGATTAGATGCAATCTACCCTTAACTGAGGAAAAATCTCAAACTCCATTGGATATAGAAACACTTGTTTCTAGACTCTCCTGCTTACCTCCTTAAAAGCTTTGCTTTCTCTCTGCACCAAAGAGGAATGGAAGTCAGTATCTATTTCCTACTTTCTTTGCTTTGTCCTAAAGAGGAGTCTTGTCTAGTGCTTATATTTCTTTAAGGGTTTCTTTTTTTGTTGTTACAAGGAGAAAAGTCTGTTTCTTCTGTCTTCATTTGACATATTTTTTCCTGATTTGTCCAAACGAACGAGAGAAGGAGTTGTCATTATCTAGACAAGGGAGTTTGAAGAGTAAATCCAGCTGTTGATATAAACTGAGGGCTTAAGACTTGAGCATCACAATACAAAGTAGAGGACAGTTTATCCTTCTGCAGTTTAACTGAGTGAAAAAAAAGTCTAGGCTTGGATGGTAATTTCCCACAAGTCTGCTAAAATCTCTATTAAGAAAACCGGGAAGGTAAGAGCTGTTGTTTAGACTTATCAATATATAACATTATATTATTTTAAAATACTTGCACAAAAACATAATACTATCTCTAAATGCTTGATGCAAGTAAACAGACCCAGCATCTACCATGCTGCCTCAACATGTGTAAGACAGTGGTTGTACTAAAACAAGTCCCTTGGCTCAAGGTAGAATGCTTTTCATGAATATTCATCCTAACTTTTTCCTAATACAGAAATTGAGGATTCCCTAAGGTGAAGTGCAGACAAAGTGAAGTTAGTTTATGCCAGCCATTATTCTCATTGCTTACCCTCCCCACTGCAAAGGACATTTGGGAGCTTAGACTGAAGGGGAGGAGAAGATTCAGACCAGAACATATATTCCGTTACTGACAGAGTTCAGGCTGATCCAGGGTAGAGCAGCCCTGAAGCGCTGCTGTCTGTGCTCCCACTTGGCTGTGCTGAATCAGAGCTTGGCAGAGCTGAGCTTGAAGGTTCTGGACAGCGACCATAGTTGTCTCAGTTTAAAAAGTCTTTGCAAAAGGGAAGACCAGTGCTCAATAAGGATCTAGTCTGATAGTTACTCAGATATTTGACAGCTGCCATTTATATTTCCAGCTGCCAAGGCATGTCTGAAATGTATTTTCTATGTCATTTTGTGGTAGGAGGAAGAGAATATTCATAGCCCAAGTATCCATGCATTGTTATCCACTCGCAGAGGAAACCTCTGACTAAGATTTCATGTGTGAATTTACAATTTCAATCAGGTCATTTCAGTTGAAGAACTTATATGCACTCATGCATAACTGTGCTAGACATATTTCAGCAGACTGTTCCTTGAGCATCTCTAGTATGAGTGAATTTTGCACAGTCTGCAGTAAAGTAGATGGACCTTAAAATACTAATTTAACATGCTTTTTTTTAAAATGCAGAATTGCACAAGTTTTTATTTTCATATATTTCTTTTCCAGTTTCTTCCACTTGTTTCCTGACCACTCTCTGTTTTCTGTTTGTTTGTTTGCTTTGGGGAGTTTCTTTTGTTGTGAGGGTTTTTTGTTTGTTTCTTGGAGGGGTTTTTTGTTTG
>JAOXXN010000120.1:22337223-22348264 GCA_026770055.1 Myrmophylax atrothorax
GTATTTCATTTTTTTCTGTTCTTACTCATGTCCCTAAAATACCTGCTGTTGTTCTGGGAGAAAAAAACAAACCCAATGAAACAAGGGTAAGAATTTGGTCTCCGTATACACACACTTCTGCTTAACCTTTCCTTTTCCTTCATTCAGGAAAATGAAAGAGAATAAAGTAACCAAGGTTACATTCAAGTTTCCTTGTTTATTTTGGTTGCTTCAGCAAAGATTGGTATCATCCACAGACTCAGAAGGCACATGTGATCAAGTGCAATAGAAAGATAGAAAAAATACTCATTTGAGTCATTGCAATGATCTTTGTTTCTTTCAATATGAAATTGAACTCTGAGTTTTTGAAGGGCTTGTGTCAGACAGTAATTCTCATCTTCACACTAATCTAAATCAGGTTCCATTTCACTGCACAAAATTGCACTGGACTGTGTCCAATATGTTGGGAACTGGGCCCACGTGCACAGTTATAAATATGTATATTTACATGTAATTATACACACCCATATATATACCCATCCATGTAATATGGATGTATAGGCTCTATAGGATTTGTTTGTTCTTTCAGTACCTTCAAATTAGTAATTGATTTGCTGCCATGTGTAAGCCCCCCAAAGAATTGCAATACAGGATCATTTTAAACATTTGCAGAGCCTCCCAAGCAGAACATTTTATAAATGTTAAATGCAGAGAGAGGTATCACCCATTTTTCACCCTGGCTGTGATAAGCAATATGCGGGGGGAGGAAGAGAGAGAAAAAAGTCTCAATAACAAAATCCACATTGAAAAGTTAGGCACTTTGAACTTTCCCATCACCTTAGCAGTGTTTCCCCACAGGCTGTCTAAAAGACAACTCAGCAATGTCTGAATGGGGCTGCACACAATGGCTCCTTCACAAGTAGGTCTTTAATTGATTACGGCTGTGTTTATAGAAGCAGAAGAGAATTTACTCAAAATGACAGACTGCCTTTAGTGTTAAAATAGTTTGGTAATGTTCATGATAAAGGAGGTCCCCGCTACCTCCTCTTCAGCTGCAAGAAGCCCTAGAGATGAGCTCTTTGTTACTGCAGCCCCCAGTTGCTTTTTACATTCCTTCCTCCCCTCCCGGCTCCTTTCGTCCTTCCAAAGCGGCGTGTTCCTGGCTGCGCGGGCAGCATGAGCCGGGCACATTCACACAGAGAGCGGGAACTGGCTGGCTCTGGCGGAGGGAAGATCCTCCAGAATTGCAGATTCCATCGGAAAAACCAGATTGGATAAAATAGAGGAATACCCGACCCAAACCTACAGGAACTCATCCCCGCTGCATCCTGCCTGTGTCACTGTGCTCGGACACCCAGAGGGGCAGCAGCTGAGACTGCAGCCACAAGGCCAACCCCAAGGGGGTGGAGGGAGTAAGTCGCTTTTCCCAATTTACACCGAGGCATCCTCAGCCGGCTCAGCCCCTGAGCGCTCCCGGCGCGCCCTCCCCGCCCCCTCCGCGGCCGCATTGCCCAGCCCACACTGACCCCTGGCGGGCAAGCGCCGCAACTGCACCGCCTGTCCCGAGGGGACCCGCAGCCTGGCCCCGGGAACACGGACCGCGTGTGTCCATGGGGAACACCGACCGCCTGTGTCCATGGGGAACACCGACCGCCTGTGTCCACGGGGAACACCGACCGCCTGTCCCCCGGGAACACCGACCGCCTGTGTCCACGGGGAACACCGACCGCCTGTCCCCCGGGAACACCGACCGCCTGTGTCCATGGGAACACCGACCGCCTGTTCCCCGGGAACACCGAACGGGCCGTGGTGCGGCGTCACGGCACGGGGCGGGTTTCAGAACTACAAAACCCTTTACAGCCTTGTCGCAACTGCCCAGCCTGGAGCCAAATGCCATCTTTGCTTTTCTGATATTAAAAAAAAAAATCCAATTTTTTCCCCCCTGATATTTTTAAATCCCTTTTAATTAGGATTTCCTAACTCCCGGCATCTCAGAGTAATTTGATTGACAATGATGAGCCATGAAGTTCGAGTAACTGGTTTCTTCCTGCTCCATAAAGGGGAGATAGAGATTTAAAATAGTCTTTCCTTTGGTTCTGATGCAGCTGAATTAGTTGGTGTTAGAAATAAGTGCAGACAAACCCACAACATAGACATGATACTGTCTTTATTTGGAAGTCCTTGCTAATGCTGTGTCATCAGACACTGCATTTGATATAATACCAAAGACACTTGAAATGGATTCCTTCTTTTACCTGTATGATTTTTAGTGTGAGGAGAGCTGTCATAGGTAAATGATGGCATTCCACAAACACAAACTTTAATGAATCAGGTGAATGTGATCATTATTAAAATACCCTGAAGGATACTCAGGGTATGAATATCCCTGCCAAATATCTTCTAGGCTATGATTGTGCTGAATGCCTCTTGATTGGAGAACATGTTGTTTTGGTGCTTTTTAGTGAGATAAGTATTTTCCAGATTCTGAGGCTGGACTTGCCATTGCATGACTCATCCTGCTGCCTGCTTATATTGTCATGCTGAAATATGGTACTAGAACAATTTAACAATCTTTTACAGAATAGCAAGAATATAGAATATAGAATATAACTCCATCATAACAATATAAAGAAAGAGCCGATTCTAATGGGTAGAGTTTGGGTAAATGTTAACAATGACTTTGCCAGGACAACCTGCCCGAATGAGATCAACCCTCCCATGAACTGCCAACCTGGGTGCATGAGAAAGCAATTTGAAGCCATGAAGCAAACGTTGTTAGTGACATAAGAAATAGTTTATAAACAATATCCTTAGTTTTCATATTCTAGACTACTTAAGCTCCTTTTATATGCAGAGAAGAATGTCACTCAGAGAGGTCAAATGAGCAAGTGTTGCTTACTAAGCTTTATAGTAAGGCTGTAAAACTGACACACGAATATAGACTTCAACTCACTTCTCAACAATGTTGTTATTGCACTACAAGAAAGCAAAGGAGAACAGTCCCCTGTACAACCCTGAATTCACATGACGCTTCCAAGCCTGCTCAAGATTGGAACCTTATTTTTGTCTTTCATCCTCCATTATTTCAGCTGGTTCTTTTGCAAGGAAATCATGCTTACTATCTCACTTCAGAGACTGTGTTTGCATATTTTTTTCTGAAGACTAGAGAAAGAGTAGAACTACTTACATGAAACTGGAATACTGAAAATATATCCTTAAAAATAAAAAAAAAAGAAAAGGAAAAAGAAACAAGGCAAAACCCAAATATTTTCAGTTTCTACTTTTAGAAAATAGAGAACACCTCATGTTGGTAAAAACACCAACATATTCAATAGATATGGAAAAGCCAAAAGTAAACATTAAGAATCAGGCAATAGGCTCACTACAGCCTCATACACAGTACATATTTATGCAAGAAATTTGTGACAGAAACAATACATCTCATGTGAACTCACACAGCTATAAGTACATGCTCCTTTAAGCCACAGGAAATGTCAAAGTTGTCACTTCCAAGGGCAAAGACATTGAGAAATTAAAAAATAACTATTCAGTTGTGCATCCTTTTTGGGAACCACCTCAAGAAAAGTGGGATTAACCCTCCAGCCACCAGTACAAGACATCCTGGTAGAAGCACTAAATGAAATCTATGTGTGAGTTTATGAGCTTGATCCTGAGCACATGAGTTAGTGTGGCTCCATTAACATCAGTGTGGCTAACAATTAATTACTTCAGCTCTTTCTGTCTCTGAACAAATAAAGTTGCCTTCGCTGTACATTTGGTTACGATAAGTGTAGTTAACATCCTAGAAAGGAATCTGGCCTTTGATTTTTACATATTGAAAGGGCTAATAAATCCCTTTGCCCAACATATAATTAACCTATGAAATTGCCTGGCACAGATGACTATTCTGACAGATGCAAAAGTGGATTAAAAATCCCACTCTAAAGCAATAACATTTGCAGTAGCTGTAGCTAGGACAACACTTATTATAAGATCTGTCAATCATGAGGCTTTGAGGAATATATTACTTGCCTTTCACAAAACCAGAAATGTTTATCACAGCATTATACACTCTAATGCTTGCTCCTTTTCCTTCAAAACCTGTCATTAGCTGGATGCAAAGTAGCAAACCAGATGGAATGATTAGTCTCCTCTTGTTAGACATTTCTTACACTCTTTGGCCATTGGAAAAGACTGTTAAGTGGAGTCAAAGAAGCATTCATGAATTGCCTGGGGCCTGTTTTAAAATGCAATGAAACTCTTATGAGTGCTTCAAATTATGTAAGTGGATGAAAGTTTACATGAAAGCTGAGACTGTACTTAGAAAATTAATCCTTATTTTTATTCATGTTACTAATTTATCCCCTTCTGGAAGGAAAAATACTGCCTCAATAACCTGTTCAATGAGAGTGTGAAAAGGCAGATACACAGTCCTGGTCCAGTGGATGTAACATACTTTCCTTTTCAGAAAGCTTTTGACAAGATACATTGGCAAATGTTATTAGGGAAATTAAGTTGCCATGGGAAGGGGGAAGGTTCTTTTATAGATCCTAAAGGGTAGGAAGGGCTTAATGGTCACTTGCCAGGCCAGGGAGCAGTCAGCAGTGGAGTTTCCTGTGGATCACTGCACCAGTTCTGAGTGATGTCTTCACTGAGACTGAGGTAGAACATGTAACTGAGTCTCCACATGTGTAGGTGACAGTGTGCTGGCAAGGGTTTGAGGGGATGGTGAGCTGATGGTGAGCACTCACATCACGCCACACAGGAGTGATTGCATTTGTCTTTGTCCATTGATAGTATACCTGTGTAGTTATGCTAGAAGAACCTGCCTACTACAAACCTTGTCTTCCTACTCATACATTGGTTGCAACCATGACAGGACAATTCTGGTGGAAGAACAAAATGGTTTGTTTGCTCTCTTAGCTTGAAGATACAGTATTTCATAAATGTTCTTACAGCAGACTTCTGAAAAGTGTCTAAATGAAGATATACAGGAAAAACAGGCTGCTTCCCTTCTCATAGCTTTATTTTTATTCTCTTTTTCTTCTTTCTTTTAATGAAAAACAAAAGTAATCACAATTATTTTGCCTTCCCTTATTCCATCACTGAAGGTATGAAAATAGTTTCAGGTGATTAGTGTGGCTATCAGCATATCACAAATTAACACTGAGAAAAGCCTGAGTGAGATCTGCCCTTCCTCTCCTCTCTATGTGGCTACTCTAGCCCACACGTTTTTAATAATTGCAACTGTAAATAATTACCATTCTCTACATTCAAACAAGTTAATCCCACCAGGAACTTAATTGCAAAATATTGATTATTGGGGGTACATTTATATATGGTTAGCATTTTTATGTACTTCATGAAATCATAATGATGTATATTCATAGCAAATTTAATCAGTAATGACGTAGTGATAAATACTGCTTATCACTCATTTTGTACTTTGCTGGATCTTATTTTCTTTCTTTTATGTTCTGGTATTTTTGGAGGGGAAGGGGTTGTGTTTTTTTTTCCTTCCTCTCTGTTTTGTTTTTTGTTTTCTGGGGTTTTTTTAATGTAATTCTTAATTCCTTTGATGGGTTTTATCTGCAAGCCTCTGTTTGGCAGTTTTTATGTATCAAGCATTACAGTTAACAAAATTATGAATTTTTAAAGGAAATATAGAACCTCTTTGGTCTTGGGTACTCTAAAGCTACCTACAAGTTCCAGTCTACACTGAATAAATATACATCTTGTAATGACACTTTACCTTTCTTCTAAATGAAATCCTATTGACATATAATTGACAATAATTTAGAACCAAACTGTATCTTTCTGCTACACTCTTTCTGACACTCTAATGTAAATATTTTAGTCAAGACAATAGTCAGGACTGACCATCAGTGAAAAACTAGCTGGTGATCTGGAGAGCACAGTGAAGACTAGGAAATAGCTCAGTAAATCCAAAGCCCTCTCAGAACTTCCAAAACTTTCATAGAGAACTAGTGCATCTGAGTATACATAACATACAAGTTTATACAGTTTACACAGATATACTGTGTCTGACTTAGTTTTCCTAAAAGTACAATAGATTATAGAATTAGAAAACAGTGGAATTAAAATTAAATGTCGGCTGCAATGCTAAGAAATTTAATTTTAAAAGTTGAATCTTGGACATACTTGTTGAAAAAATATCCCAGATCCTGCTAGGAATTTTAAATTCAGCAGAGTGTCAACCACCTTAAATGGCTCACTTTACAGCAATATTCTTGCATTACAGTAACTACGACTTTATCTTTGAGAGACCTTCAAATTTTAATTTGACACTCCCCAACAAGGCCTTAATAGTGTATACAAAGAGGTTTTGCATTAAAATATGCAAGAAGTAGTGAAATCTAAATACTTCCTGTGAGCCCAGAATGATATGACTAATCATTTGTGTGTTCTTTATTTGTGACAGATTGAGCTTCTTGGCTTAACACAGACAATATAATAAATATATTAAAAATAACACTATAACTTTGGATACATGAATTAGTCTCAATCCCAACCAGAAAAGCAGAACATACTCAGCATTTATGTACTTATGAAGTACTTCATTTTCATTGCAACTTTACATCTTGAATGCACCTGATGTTTGAATTTCCTAAAAGGAAAAAGATGAAAGACAAAACTATAACACAAGTATAGCAGAGCCGGATCTTGGGCAGTATTGAATTGGCACAGATCCATTGGCAGTGCAGTGACAATAAATAACAGCACTGAAAATCAACTGAGGAACTAAGATTTTACAGTACAATTGTATTTCAGTGTAACTCTTCTCTAGTTTACTACAGTTAGCAAACGTTATAAAACTTAGAGTCTTGGAGCACAACTGAAATGTTGACTGGGAACATACTTTACATATTGTATGTTTAATTGATAGCTCCTATGCATGAAAAGAATGCATTTTGTCTTTCCAAATGGCCAGGATACTTTTATCATTATCCTTAGAAATCTGTCATACAGCTTCATGGGTTAAACCAAGTGGAAACACATAGAGCAGGAAACTTTACACTTTACAGGGTGATTAAATCTGGTTTGCACATTGTAAAACAATTCAATTTAGTGGATTGGCACTTGTTTTACATCATTTGACCTGGTGATTACACAACATTTGCAGTCAGCAGTTCGAGCTGTGAAATGATGAATACAACTACATTTTAATCTAACCAATTAAAAACAATGACATAGGAAAATTTTAACCAGAATTCATTAGGTTTTAAAGTTCTGTGAATTCCTGTAAAAATGCTAAGATGCAACTTCAAAAACAGCCGACATTGCAATCACCTGAAGGCAAAGAAGTTGAACACAGAAGTATTCTTTCTTCCTAAAACCTCCAAACCAAGATATACTTGTGCTCAAATCAAGCCCATATGAATTTTAGTGTTTGGATAAAAGGCTGAGCAGCAAGCTGGAGTCCCAAATGCAGAATTCCCTCCTGAGCACAGAGATGGCTGCAGGCTTGCCCTTTGGACATGTGGGCAGAGAGGGGGTGGTGGGCACCTCCTCAGCTACTCAAACAGTCAAAACAGTCACCTCCTCAAGCAGAGGAAATGACCAAAAGATAGGGAAGAAAACAAAGAGAAATAGGTGTCTTTAAAAATTAAAGACCATTCTGAAGCAAAAATACAGGGAGTATAATTCAATGGTTATATAGATTAGACTATCAGTGGTAAAGAAGCAGTGAAAAGTTTTACAGAGCTCATCTACTGTAAAATCACACACGTTGTTCCACAAATATGTCACAAAGATGTCAGCTCAGAGAATGTCTTAAATAAAGAGGCTCCTTTGGATTCAAATCTAACAGCATGGGCTTTTTTTCAAGTCTAGCACACTAAATAACATGCACAGTTCTCTGTGTGAGTCTTCAGATGATACACAAAACAAACTTGCAGAAGGTATGGTTACTTGTCCTCCACCATCATAGTTGAATATACTGAAGAAACAAATCTTTTTTTTTATTTTTTTTTCTGTCAAATGCTTTTATCTGCCTGACCTGTTGTAATAGATTTCTGGGTTTTTTTAAGGTCAGGTTTAAAGCAGAATGTGGGAACCTGGACAGAACATGAACAATATAATCAAAGACTGGTAGTAACAAGGGGTCTGCCAGTTGAGAAAACTGACAAATGGAAAAAAAAATATACAAGACCTACTTTCCCAGTTAGCACTTTTGCATACTTGAAGTAAAACTGTATTTCATTGAAGCACTGATAAATTTTTAAGATGGCATCTTAAATCTCCCGGGAGTAAAGATTGTCTTTCTTTGGGTAAGTTTCTCACATTATTTAATTCTACTAGAAATGAGCTGAAACTTATTAACCCATATTCGTACAAGTCTTTTATAAAAGCTGAGTCTTCTTTTTGTTAGATATTGAAATAATACTGCTGGTGGTAAAGGAAGGAACAGTTCTCTCTTTTATAGATGGTGGGTGCCCTGGAACACTGACAGCATCCTCTCATTTGCCCAGCAATATGCAAAGTGATGGTGCTTCATAAATGTTTTTCATTTATTATGTTTGAATGCTTGGTTTAGAGAAAGCTAGTTCCTGGCACAGACTGTGTGGAACACTTGTTATAGTCATGTAAAGGCAGCTATGGGGTTTGTTTTCCCTTCTTCAGTTTCTGTCTTTAGCACCACGACATGTTGGTTCAGACGGCTGCAAACCCTTCAGGGATCAAGGTCTCCCATCCCAACAAGGAAGGCTCAGAAGCACCACACTTTCAAAGTGATACATGTTGTGGAGCATGAACTGCTTCGTAGTAAAAGGATAATTTTGTGAAGAGAACTTAAAAGAAATGCCATTGCTTTAATGAGGCACTGATGTCCTCCCTATTTAGATTAAAACTTGTCAGGAATGAAGCAATGCTATGGCCCTTGCTGTTGTTCAACAGGAACTGAGCATGAATAAACACAGAAATAAGAATTTCCTTGCTTCTGATCCAGCAGTAGGATGGGTATGCATTAAATTAGTATCATGTGTGGCAATCCTTTAAACCTGCTGTGCTCCCAGTGCAGCTGAAGCTTTGCCCATCTCTGAAGTGTGGTGCCATCTGAGCAAAACAGGAAAGCAAAGGCAAAGCTTTGCTCTATAACTGCTGAAATTCCATGCAAGTGTTCTGGTTTGGGGTCAGAAAATAAGATTATGTTAACTATAAGTGTGATACAGGCTAAAGAATATCCCTTACTAATCTCTGCATCAAGTTCCTCAGCTGGATAGTGAATCTGATCCAGATCTTGGTGACAGCTGCTGGATTTTTTCAGCTGACACAAATGGATTATCTTTGATGTTAGGCAATTAGGAGAATAAACAGGGAGTTCATCATGTTGTTGGGAGTGACAGCTTCTCATATGGTGATTTGCATGGATTTTAGTTACTTTTGCAAGGGACCTTTAGGTGATAAGAGTTCCAGTGAGTCAGAGGAGCTTGCTCACAGCATCTGAACATACTTCTCTGATTCAGTATCTCTGTCCTCACCTACTGTGCCTGGCCAGTGGTCTAATACCACTCACAGTCAAAATAAAATCAGAAAGAGGAAATGGTAGGTGACAAATGTATTGTCTTTCTGTACTACAGTAGTTTTCAGTTAGGGATTGCTGGTATAATTTCTGTTACAATTTTCTTTTGAGTAAATGTTCATAATCAGCAAAATATTAACACGTAGGGCTTAGTCTCATTGTCTCCAGGAGATTCTTGACATCTGTTCTTTATAAGCTCAGCTTTATCAGAAGACCCTTGCTTCTCCATGGTACATGCTGGAATTGATAAATCAGGTTTTACTTCAAAAAAAGTAGGAGAGTCAAACTCAGAAGACGTTCCCTTGCCCAGCCTTACTCTTAAGAGCTGCTTTCGTAAAGACTGCACATTCCTTCCATGTACTTGACTAGTCCACCTTTCATATTGCAATGCATGTGCACATACTTGTACACAATATCAGGCCTATCAATACCAGCTTGTTTTAATCACCTTACTTAGATGCCATTTCAAATATTAGTCTTCCTATGAAATTATGGTCTTATCTGTCCTGTAAAAGTGACTTTTTATTTTTGTTGCCTACAAAGACTCCTAAACTCCCAATGTAAATACCTAAGATGGGTAAGTAAGTATAGGTGATAATGATCCCCAAATCTGCCTCTAATAATGACAGCTATTCCTTAGTGAAAATCTTTCTTCACATAATTCCCTGGTGTTTTTATAGTCTGAGATACCTATTTTAAACACCAGAGCAGTCTAAATATATCACTGGACACAGATGTTTTCCATTCTACACATCCTCTGCAGGCTTTATTAAATTGTCTGTAACTAAACAGTAGAAATGAGCCTCCCAGTTGTGTTGTGCTTTTTGTTTGCTTGTTCTGATTGGCATGTCTGGTGGGAGGCTCTGTTATTTTGGGCAAATCCTGAAACACAGAGAATGCTGATTTGCTCCTCCACATTTACTTTGCACTTGCTATACACTATGGAGGAAATTCCAGGGCTTAGAATTCAAATTCCAATATGCAAAATGACAACTGTTTTCTCCAATACAATAGTTATGAAGCCTTTATGAACATCATAACCCTATTCTGTACACAGCCCTAATTAAAATAAAAGCTTGGTGTTGGCTCATAACTGGCTTATGATCTCTTCACATACCCATCAACTTACCTTCTGTGTTTTGCTTTTATTTGCCCTTCTTGCACATTTTGCTTTGCCAATAGATGCCACTGTTAGCTTGCCAAATTGATAGCTGAAAATTGCATTTACATTTTCCAAATTATATGTTAGGGTTTTGTAATACATTAAATAGACAAACATTTGAAGAAAATCTCAACCATACATTCTTACAATTTCCTGCCTACTGAGGTAATTTTGCCAAGCAAACCAGGAAAGACTTGGATTTTGGATGCAAATCAGGTCTTTCTTATTTTCGTAACTGAAGTCCTTGGTCCTCCCTTTCATGTAATGCTTGAAGTTATTCAGACATAAAAAAATAAAGACAATGTCTTTCAATGGAAATATACCTAATCCTAAGCATATTTCCAATGTCATGATATCTT
>JAOXXN010000120.1:22348288-22360398 GCA_026770055.1 Myrmophylax atrothorax
TGGAAGGAAGGCAAAGATTATTTACCAATAATAATAAGACTATTTGATTTATGAAAATCTATATACACGCTTGAATATTATCAGATATTCAAGCCATACCAATTACAGGAAGATGAAGACTGTAATAAATTTCTGAGATAATGAATGCAATCATTTATGTCCTGATTTGATATTACCAGAAGTCACTGATAAGGAGGTCATTCAAGTTCAGAAAATGCAAATATTATTTTCTGATTTGGTGGTATATAAGCCTTTCATTTTTGGATGAGAAAAACCAGTTTTGACAGTCTGTCAGTCCAAATACCCTAAGTAAAGAAATATAATTTCTCTTTTGTCATTTTGACAGGAAAATTATTTGCTATTGTTCTCAAACACTTACACTTATTCAACTTACTGTGGTGTATAGCATAAAATGGGAATATTATTACCCTTTTCCCTAACAGGACTGATTGTTCTCCTGCTGTCATACATATGTGATATGACCCTTAATAAGAGACAGTTGGAATATATAAATTACATCATACATTTCTGTATGTTCCTCTGTAATGTAGTGAAAGTCTTCTTAATGGGACAAACAGTTATTTCTTTGTCAAATCAAAATGGGAAGAAATAAATATTTTTATGTCACCCACTGGGGTGATTGCAGATATGCTGATGTTTCAAATGCATCATTATTCATGTCAGAGGTCTTTCTCTCTTAAAACTTTATTGCTCAGTTTTAACTGCAGAGCGTTGAGCTTTGTGAATATGGATGAGTCATCTCTATACATGAGTCATGTATATGTCCTTGTTAAAGATTATGTCATGGATACAGATGGATAATGAACCTTAATGAGTAAGTGAATTAATTTTAAAGAAATAAGAAACCATATTGCACAGTGGCAGACTTACTAAAGTAAAATTTCCTTAGGAAAAAAAATGTAAAAAATTATCATAATACACTTTGTTCATTTTAGGACTTCCCCAAAGCTTTATTCAATGTATTTCTACTGTCTCGATCTGTGGATTAGACTGGAAACTCTACTATGAGTATTTAATATTGAGAGCCTTGAGTTGAAGCTTCTTTTACATGATACTATTCACCTGCCTCAGAGCAATACCTGCAGATTGTAACTGTCCGTGGCAGGTTCTACAGAAACAGTGGGAAAGGAAGTATTGCTTCAGCATATTTAAAACGCATGTAACTTTTCCCAAATCAACTAAAACTAATGGAAGGAACTTTTTATACTTCAACAGCCAGTGAATGAGGCTGAGGAACTCCAGTGTGGCCATCCATAAATGGGGCTCTGCCTCTGTGCCATTCCAGTGGTGGGACCATGGCGTGATTTCGGACAGCGCATCACAACCTGTCCAGGTGAGCAAGCCAGAGAAGAGGGAGTCTGATAAGAAAGTAGAGAAACAAGGGCTAGATATGAATAAAATGTACAGGTCAGAAGTATTTTTCTATGTAAATAAGATAAATTAGTGATAGCACCAGACTTAGCTGCCTATCCATGACATTTGCTCACACTTAGTGAGTGTGCCTGTCACAAACTCACCGGACCTGTTATAAGTGTACTTGTCTTGCACTTCTAAGGCACTGATTTCCTGCTGTCTTGTACCTTGTGCAGATACTTGTGTCAGTGCCAACTGGCTTAAAATGTATTGGATTTGATGGATGAGTTTTATTTGCAGTAGCTCTTTCCAGATTGCTGAGACATCTTTGATCTTTGTTGCTACGTACCTGGTCAGCAAAACAGAAGCATCAGCAAGACCAACTTTCTTAGCAGACTTTTTAGCTGATACTACATTTTGGAAAATAGTATCTTTTATGTCTGGTTTCACTCAGATAACTGCTTCCTGATGCCTTCCTTGGTTCTTAGATGTGATGTTACTTTAGGTAAGCCCACAAACCCAATATCCTGTCAATTGTGGATGCCTGCAGCATAAAGGAAGGGAAAACCAACTCTTTTCCCGCTTGAACTAAAAAATATTGTTTAACTGGATTTTGATGCAAAAGCAGCAAAGTTCAGTGGCAATTTAGTCCTATGTTTAAAGCAAGAGGAAGACCTATGATAGACTTCTGGTGACTTCTTAGCTACAGTATGGTTTTGCTGAAGAACGGGAACAGAGACTGTTTTCTGAGTGTTTTAAAAATAAATTCTTAAAGTACAGACTGTACAAGCCACTGTACAGAAGAATGGCCTAGCACAATCTAATGATCATGGAAAGCACAGCTGTCCAAGGTAATTAAGAAAATCCCAGGAGACCTGCAGCACAGTCAGTTGGTGAATGGTCAGGACATTGCAGTGCTGCAGCTGAAGGTTGGTCGTGTCCCTACTCTTGTACTCACTTTCCAGCTAAATAGGAACCAGAAGGCTGAAGAGGTCATTAGAAAGCTGGAAATCAAATTATGTCTGTTCTGCTGTTTTCTTGCAATAGAGCACCAACATGAGACATAATGCTTTCTAGACTTCTGCTTTTCTCTGATTTACAGTAATATCAGCTCTTGCTTTATAAAATAATAGGGAACTACACCATTTTTACTTCATTATTAGGCTTCTGTGAATTACTTTTATTTCTCTCATCATTGAATGAATTTGCAGTGTGTACACTGTAAGTAACAAAAGAGTACTTTTCTATATCAAACTATTTGAAAGATCTTGATTTGCATTTATTATTATTTAAATATAATGTTATGTGTGTACAATTACTAAGAAAAAGTTCTGTAACTCATTTTTATATCTTCTTAATAAGCCAAACGTACATGTTATATTGTGCTTAATATAATTATGTGTTCAGTGGTAACATCTACAGCTAGCAAGTCCATTCCTGATGTTTATTAGAACTACAGTGTTAAGTGCCAATGACAGATTCCTTTTGCAGTATAATACACCAGGGAATTACTCTAGTTCAGTGATATTCACTGGAAATTACTCTTCTTCAGTGGTGAGGGGGTTTGATGCAGAAAGACTGTGTCTTATGCCATGTTAATAAGCAAGATAAACAATATACTCCTCAAGGAAAGAATTCATTTTCTAAATTTGAAACCTACTGCTTGAATTTGAAAGATACAATTTGTTCTGAGCCTTACAGTGTGTGTCGTGTAGAGACCTTTTTCTGGTTTTTTTCAACAAGAACACTTCTATAATGCTAGAATAAAACAAGTCAAATAAATGGATTTATAATGGGAAGGCAGGTCTACAGAGATTTCTGATATAAAGTAAAATATAGTTGTCGGAGACTTTTCCCCCACTGGATACTTTTCTGAAATTCAACATTTATGGGTGTGGAGCCTCTGCTTTCACTGAGATTTTTTTTGGTTTTGCTTATATTGTGTATGCATTGTTCTCAGATATATATTTTTTTTAAACTAAGGCTACTATAAATTGTAAAAATACAGCTGGAAAACAAAAAACACATTAGAATATGTATGTTAAAATCTATATGGTTCTGAAATGCTAATCTCTTAAAGCCCAGTGGGATAGCTAAAAGCAATGAAACAGCTCACTTTGCAGCATGGACTATGTCTTTAGTTCTATTGCAGATAAGGAGACTACTATAAAAAAAGTTAGATATGCAAGAAAAATGTTGAACTATTGTTTATTGTAGTCAAATATAAGATGGACAAATTCATAAGTGGGTCTTATCCACAGTTTTGGACAGAATCCAAGCAACCTGATCAGTGTTTTATTATTTACTACTTGCTATTTACCAAAGAATGCTTGGATAGAGGTTGAAGGTCACCTCAGCTTTTTACATTTGTACTGTAGGATATGTTCCCTGTCTGGGAGATATTGCAGCTTCACAGATGTCTCCCAGATGGTCCTCTGATGCAGTCCTACAGAAAAGTCAGGTCAGCAACTTCAGAAATAAAATTCAACTCACAGGAAATACTTATAGTTGATTCAGCATGCAGCTTTATTAGTGTTTAAGGAAAAACAAGAGAAAAAGTTTGCATATTTAGAGTAGAAAACTTTTGGTAAAAATATCAGAAAAACTTTTAGAAGAAAAGTTTGATACGCTTAGAATAATGAACTTTTGGTAAAAATATTAGTGAATCTTTTGGGTTACTATTCCTGAGGCCTACTCAATGTAAAAAAAATTGGACATAAAATACATATTCTTTCAGATACCCTAAGTGCCTGCCCATGGTTATCCAATTATATCTCTAAAAGCCATTCAGCCATCTGGGTTTCTGACACACAGTGACCTGTTATTTCCATCAATAGCCAAAGAACCACCTTTCTTCCTGAGCGGAAACAAAGGCTTACAACATGAGTAGAGCATCTGATTTGTCTGCTCAACTCTGATTGAAAACTGAAGTAACTACCAAGGGGCAAATAATAACATTAGCATGGAATAAATTTTATCTCAGAACAGCTCGATCTGCCTTTTAACATGTAGACATCTCACTTAGGCACTCTGCAAACACTATGTTCAAAATAAAAATAAAAATTAATGTTCATAGTTATCTGTTTGAGGCGTTATTTGCAAAGTTTACAATCCCAAAAGCCAATGTAGGGAATAAAGCTCCTAACTTGAAGTGGTCTGTGTTACCCTCAGGCAGTTTATACAGGAGAGCTCGTTCTGTAGCAGAAGCACCTCAGGCACACGCTAAGGCCAGCAGAGCAATGCTGCTGGGGCTGGGCTGTCCCTCGGCCAGCGCAGCACACCCACCCTGGGGCAGGGCAGTCCTGCCGGGTGGCAGCACAGGGGATGGAGCAGAGCGTGTGGTCTGTGAGGGAACGCTGCTCCTGACACAGCACCTGAGCCTGAGCTGACTGTGGAGCTATAACCCCTTCTTGCCAACCTGCCCAAACTATCCAAATTGCATGTGTAACACCTGCTGCAACTGCAGGATCCCATGAAACTGCATGGAGTGGCCTTGGCCTAAGGTAGCCTGGCCTGAAAAGTATTAACCTTATAGGGGAAAAGGTTTACTAAGACGTTGATCTTTCATCTCTGCCAGATCAGTCTGGGAGCATGCAGGTGAAGGCAATGAATCTTCACTGTACAGATTTCATTGAACTTGCACTACCACAAAATTGTTTAAATGTATAAGCCACTTTGTTAGCCCCACAGCTTTGCTATCTAGTGTGCAAAAAGAAAAAGAATGTTTGCCTCAAGGGGAGAATTATTATTTAAATATCATAATATAAAAATAAAAATTATTTGCTTTATAAAAGCTAGAGGGGAAAAAAAGCTAGTGGACTTATGAGAGTGTGCACTTAAAAGCCTTCCAAAGCAGTCACACTCTTATTCAGTAGAACCAGAATTATAACATGCTAGATAAAAACTCTAATTAGGGTACAACAAGGAGAAGATCCTAGGGGGAAATACAGCCATTTATTGTTGTGTCTTAATGAAGCAGAGCTGCAAAATAAATTTTATAGATACTCTGAACTGGAAAGAACTTAACCCCTAGTAAATATCTTTGTTTTGCCAGTTGGTTTAAAAGTGTCCTCTCTTTCTCTTATGTTCCTCCTTTTAAATATGACTTGACTCCAATCTCTGAATTGACTTTGGCACCAATGTATAAAGTAGATGTACACATTTAATATTAAGGATTGTTTGAGCTCTTCTAGTTATCAGTGACAATGGGTGAAATCTACTGTATTCCAGTATGAAATTTGCCATTGTTTTCTGTGATTTACACAGAGCCTTAGTGTTAAGTGATCTGTTGTAGTTCAAGTCAATAAATCTCCAGAAGACTTAAAGTTATCAAAAAAAATTCTCTTTGCAGCAGAGAAGCTTCTTCCCACCAATGAAATTCTGCCAGAGTAGAAGTGGATATACTTATTAACATAAAAATAAAGTTGAGACACAGAGAAGAAAGTTTAAAAAAAAAAATCACTCAAACAAGAAAGGAGTCTGTTACAACCTAAGGCTATTCAGAGTTTTGAAAATATATCGATTTATTTAAATGGAAATTCTAGTGATGAAGCCTCTTGAATCGATTATAGTCCTTACACTTGTAAACCAATAGCTTTAAGACCAGAATAAGTCCAAGTAGATATCCTTACTGCTGATATCGTTACCAATACTCAATAAATACTTCAAGCAACACCTGGATATCAGTGGGACTATTAAGGAAAACAATGATCTAAATTGCCTGGTCATGGGGTAGAAGAAAATCGAGTTGCTTTTGGCCTTTGCTGTAGGTCTCTTGGAACCCAAGAGTGGCCCCTGGTTAAGCCAAAGAAACCTTATGTTTCTCAGTCCTGCTGCCTCACTGGAAGGTGTTCCTGCATGCACCCTGTGGCTGTGTAAGCATCTCTGCAGGGCTGGGTCCCTAACACTGTCATTGCAGTGGCACAGCATTTTCAACATGTTTGAATGACAAAATTTTTACTTAAGGTGTTTTAAACTTCATGTTCTTATTATCTATAGAAGTATGTATCTCTTTTTTTTTGGAAGGCAGTTTTAGGTGTCTTTGAAGGTGAAAGTAAACTTAGACCTGGAAGCCAAATGAGTAATATCCCATGTATTCAGCGTAACTACTTCAACTTGGTGGTTTTTAGAAGCCTACCTCAAAGCAAACTAGTAAAGACACGTGCCAGAAAGAGTTAGCACATCTATGTGCAGGAGCTCAGTTTCTGTATAACTGAGTTTGCAAAAAGGAAGCTCACTTTTAAAATGAATGTGGAATTATACCTCAACTCAGAGCCTGCTGTGGATATAACAAAGGCATTGCAGTGCCATGTAGGCATTTCCCAATTAGACTTTGGTGTGACTGGCAGATGCCATTTCAACAAGGGCAACACAGGCTTTATGTACTACTTACCTCTCAGGGCGTGTAATTTCCTTGCTTACATATTGAAAATAGGATCCAGATCTCTGACTGGCAGAAGTGTACTATAGGCATGTCTACAAGTGGGAAAGGCTGATATTAAGCTAGTTCCAAACCTCTTTGCTGCTGGAACTGACTGGCACTGACCTAGCCTGCAAGCTGTTCTGAGCTGTATAACCTGTTTTCATTCCTTCTCTGGTTTTCACATATGGGGATCACCTGAACAGAGTGGTGGGTGCCTTTAGCACATCTATACAGAAGGTGGCTAATTGAGTATATTTGCTTCGTCTGCTGAAATCAATTTAACCTTACTGTATTAACATTTCTGATAAGAAGATGGAAGAACTGCTGTAGAAATTAAAAAGTCATTGTAGGAGTTCACAGAAACGGCAAATGGTGAAAATCAATTCACTCATATGAAAGAATGTTGTTCTTTTGCAGTCACTTTGAGAAGACCATCAGTAAAATGGTGTCATCTGTGAAAGCCTAACAGAGCTCTTGGCTAAGAGACCTGACAGTGTGATTCAAACCACTGCACTTACAGTAAAAATGGTATGGAAACAGAGCACAGAAATAAGACCTGTGGAAATAGGTAAGGTCACCTAATTTTTTAGCAATAGTTGCTAAATCGAATTGTCTCCCTTAACTCTAGATGCTGTTGTGGCAAAGAAAAATAAATTCCAAACCTGAAACTGGAAGTACCATTCTAATTGATTATGTAGGACTGATAAACAGAATGAAGTCTAACTATAAACCTAGATCAAAAATATCAAATCTCTTCTCAGTGTAGTTTCCCCTTTTGGCAAAAGTCTTTGCTCAAAGCAGTCCATGTCTACATCTACAGAGAACATACATGCACAGTTTCAAAAATGGTGTGAAATTCTCAGTATTGTCAGAAAGAGCTATTGCTAAGATGTCTGATATTTATGGATCTGTACAAAAAGCACCTAGTATGTATGTGGTTACAGCTAACAATGTGTGTAAGAAAGAGAAAGAAAATACCATTTTTTCATATATAAAAATTCTGCAGAGTTCTATAAAATGAAAGAATAACTGCTAACAGTGCAGTATCATTTGCAATTAAGAGTCACAGCATCATCTAGTGGTCGTATTTGCAAAGGAGAATTCTTAGTGAATTACCCATTGTTTTGGTATTTTATTCAGACAGAAAAATGAAAAGTATAAAGAAAATGGCTGCTTAGGCTTCAGGAAGCCATGCAGGCCAAGCTTGGGAAAGCAGCTTTCTGACTTAACGCTTTCTTTAAATATCAACTTCCTCTTTTTACAGAATAACATTTGCCACAGCAATCATTTTGCAATCTCTCTGAGGTTATATGCATGCTTATGTAGTTGTGCTGGGTTGACCTTGGCTGGATGCCAGGTGCCCACCAAAGCCACTCTATGACTTTCCTCCTCAGCTGGACGGAGGACAGAAAATATAACAAAACACTTGTGAGTGAAGATAAGGACAGGGAAAGACAAGTCACCAGTTATTGTCTCAGGCAAAACAGACTCAAGTTTAGGAAATTATTTTAATTTATTACCATTCAAGTCAGAGTATGATAATGAGAAATAAAACTGTATCTTAAAAACATATTTGCCCCACTGCTCCCTTCTTCTCAGGCTTAACTTTACTCCTGATTCTTTCTACCTCCTCCCCTCCAGAGGCACGTAGGGATGGGGAATGGAAGTTGCTGTCAGTTCATCACACACTATCTCTGCTGCTCCTTCTTGCTCATGGGGAGGACTTCTCACACCCCTCCCCTGCTGCAGTGTGGGATCCCTTCCATGGGAGACAGTCTTCCAAGAAGTTCTCTCCTTCCCACCAGCTGCTGGTCCAGCATGGCACCCATTCCACAGGGTGCAGTCCTTCAGGAACAAACTCTCCAGTGTTGGTGCCCCATGGGGTCACAAGTCCTGGCAGCAAACCTGCCCCAGCATGGGCTCCTCTCTCCACAGTTCTACAGGTCCTTCCAGGACACTGCTCCAGCCTGGGCTTTCCATGGAGTCAGAGGATCCTTCCAGCATCCACCTGCTCCAGCGTGGGGTCCTCCATGGGCTGTAGGGAAATCTCTGCTCTGGCACCTGGAGCACCTCCTATCCCTCCTTCTTCACTAACCTCGGTGTCTGCAGAGCTGTTTCTCTCACTCCTCTCTCTATCTGTGATTGCTCTATTGCACCAACTTTGCCCCCTTCTTAACTATCTTACCCCAGAGCACTTCCACTGCTGCCGATGGCCTCGGCCTTGGCCGGGGCAGATCCATCCTGGGGCTGGCTGGCATGGGCTCTTCTGGAAGGGCAAACTTACACCAGTTTCTCACAGAAGCCACCCCTGTAATGCCCAGGCTGCCAAAGCCTTGCCACACAAACCCTGTACAATAGCACCTAACAAAATGCAGCTTGTACATGCTTGAAGGTTCTCTAATATGGACATGATTCCAGCAGTAATGGGCATTATCTTGTCAGAGTTACTGTGGTTCTTCTGCAACCTTATTTCTAAGGCTACTTTGTTACAACAATCCTAATCCTCCCATCTGCTACAATTGCATGTTAACCAGCATAGCCCAGGAAGTCTTTTGGACTTTATACAAACCACAAGTCACACACAGTACTGGCTAGGGTGGTCAGTGATACTTTTAAAAGTTTTAACAGCCTCAGAAAAAACACTACTGCTGGTGTTATCAAGAAAAAAAGTACACTGCCCTATGTGCACACTGTGTCAATTATTCCACCTGTTTCCAGATCCACAGGTATTTCCTAGCTTGTGCTAGTAACAGCAACAAAAATGCATTAATGGATCCTGTAAGAAATTGCTACTAATTTTCTGCTTCTCTCCTAGATGCCTTTTAAAGATTGCTTTTTACCCAACTCCTTCCCGAACTTTTTTGGATGAACTTGGATTGTCACCTCATGTACTGAATGAGACCACTATGACCACCCACAATGGCCAGATCTTTCCCCAAATTGTCAATGTTCAGTCATGAAATAAGCACAGCCTAAGCCCCTCCAAGTGTGTTCACACACAGTGCCAGCTCCGACGTGGCTCTACAGGGAACAGAAGGGGCCTTGAGGACTTTATGGACTGAAGGCCTTGTTTTTTTCCTATTGGAAGGTGCAAGAAACATCCATTTCCTGTTCAGCAGGTGCACCGGACAGCCCACCAAACATGTTCTCTGTGGTGGCTGCAGTGCACCCGAGCGTGAGGGCTCCGGGCTCTGCACCGCGGCATCGGTGGGACCCACAGCGGGGCAGTGGTGACAGTCAGTGGTGGGAAGCAAGGGAATGATCTGGCGAGGCGTCAGCACCTGTTCGGCCAAGTCTCTTCAGCTAACGCCGAGGAGAGAGCAGTCCTGAAAGCAACACCTCGCATTTGGTGTGAGGACAAACTCTGCACTGCGAGAACAAGGCCGGGCCGAGCCTGCCCGGGGCTGCCCCGGGGCGGGGCGAGTCTCGCGAGACTGGAGGGGGCAGACCCGCCTCAGCTTTCGTGCGGTTTGCGCCTGCGCGCGGCGAGCCCGCGCTGCGATGGCGGCGCCGGTGGCAGTGTCGGTGTGTGCCGGGCCGGGCGCTGGGCCGGGCGCTGCCCCGCCGCACCCCGGGGCTGTCCCGCCGCACCTCGGCACTGCCCCGCCGCACCCCGGGGCTGTCCCACCGCACCCGGGGGTTGCCTCGCCGCACCTCGGCACTGCCCCGCCGCACCCCGGCGTGTCACGGCGGCGCGGGCGGACGCTGCTGGTGCGGCACTTGCCCGCCGAGCTGACGGCGGCGGAGAAGGAGGATCTGCTGCAGCACTTCGGGGCGGTGTCTGTGCGTGTCCTGTCGGACCAGGGGCGGGTGGTGAGGGCCGGGCCGGGCCGAGCCGGTGTGCCAGGCGGGGCAGGGCGGGGCCGGGCCGGTGTGCCAGGCGGGGCAGGGCCGGGCCGAGCCGAGCCGAGCCGGTGTGCCAGGCGGGGCAGGGCCGGGCCGGGCCGGTGTGCCAGGCGGGGCAGGGCTGGGGCGCGGTGGCCCCGCTGCCCGGGAGCCCCGAGGGGCGGGCGGGAGAGCGGTGGACTCGGGGTCTCGCCTCCCCTGGGCCTCCCTCGTTGATAGTCTTGCTGAGGCTGTGGGAAAGCTGTGCGGAGGGGCCTCTTGGCAGGTGCGGGGATGCAGTTTCACAGGTGTGCCTGTGGAAATCTCTCTCTAGATTTTTTTTTCTCCAAATTACAAAAACACGGGTGTATCTGTTTGGTGACAAGTGCTGCTTGGAAAGCGCCTTGTGTCCCTGCGGAACTGCGGATGAGCAATGTCTGCATCTTCAGTCAGGGGAGTCACACTTTCTTTATAGGATAACAAAAATACTGACTTTGTTACAGTGATTTTGGGAACCAAATCACATAGCAGCAAGGCGAAATAATAAAGTTTGTTAAAACAAGTGTAAGTCCCGAGATGAACTGTCTACTGTGTGAGGACTGGATTTGATTTGGAAAGCTTACGTTCTTTTAAGCCTTAAAAGGTGAGAAAAATGTTAGTTAGAAACCATTCAGAAGGTCAGAGCACAACAGTGTTTTCAACTTTTGTAGCATGAACAGTATTACTTTTAGGAGTTGTTTTGTTGAAAATGGGCTCTTGTGAGGTGCTGAAATAAATTTCCTGTTTGAAAAAAAATGTTAGACCTCTTGATCCATATGTACTTTCTTGCAGTTTGGGATGGCTTTTGCTCACTAGAAAAAATTCTGTTCCTGTATTCCTCAAACTGCCGAGTTCCCTGTCTTAGTTTTTGACTGCAGGAGGTACATGTCCTAAATTCCTAACAAAAACATTTTCTTAGTCCTTCATGTTTGCTCCACATGGGAGTTTAATGACTGTCATCTGGAAGCTTTCAAATATGTAAACTTCAACTTAGAAATTTCTTGTGGGTGAATATTTTACATGCAATCTCAACTTTCTGATACAGTTCTTAATACAGTAATATTTTTGCTTCTTTTCTAGAAACATACTGCTTTTGCCACCTTTCCCAGTGAAAATGCAGCTGCAAAGGTTTGTATTGAGTTTGTTATTGAAAACACTTTTCTAGATTGCCAGTTGTGCAACGTTTTATGCATCATGTGGTACTCAGAGCTAGTTAAAAAAGTAGCACAATGTAGTACTAGAGTTCTGTTTTCAGGATTTGCTTGCAGAACTTGATGAAATCAACACTTTTCTAGAGTCCTAAGGAAGGTGGGTTGAAAATGGCTTGTGGAAGTCATCTGACCCATCTGTCACATAGAGCATGGCAAACTTACAGGAGCTGAGACTGATCAGGGCCTTGTCAAGGATTTGTGTGCATTTTTATGCAAACTAAGCCAAACATAATTGACTT
>JAOXXN010000120.1:22360414-22373701 GCA_026770055.1 Myrmophylax atrothorax
TTGTTTCCTGCATATTTGCTGTAAAATTCAGCCCCAGTGACGTACATGATTCCAGACTGCCTTCAATGTCCAACTTTGGTAAGAAAACTACCACATTAATGGGGGACAGATGCCAGAAAGGTAATACTAATAATGCTTTTTAAATACCAGTCTGGTAGAAAGCCTGTGTTTAGAATTTCCCCCTGCTGTTTGTTTTATGGTTGTTTAGAGTTTTTTTGTTTCTATTTTTTGTTTGCATTGGTTTTATTTTTTTTTTAGGCCACACTTTAAAGGACTCAAAAAGTTACCAAGACTAGGTGAGGTGAATTAGGTTGCTTGTGTCAGTTTTCAGCAGCCTCCGGGGTTCTGGACTTTCAGAATGCTGGATCTCCCTAGTGTCACTGCTGAGAATCTTGATTTTAAAATTCCCAGCTGTTACTGGTGTAGGTCATGAGCAAGAGGCTGGTTACTTGAAATCATTGAGATTTACTAGGCTATGTAATGAGTATCATTGTTCACTGTAGTCTTGCTGCTGTGTTCAGATGGCCTATCCCTGGTGGTTTTTGCTGTGCAACCTTGTGTCTTTCCTTCTGCCAGCAGGAAGAGTCTGCTCAAAGCAGGGCTGTGAAGGCAGAAGCCGTGCACGACTGCCTGTGTCCATCGTAGCACAGACTTAGCTTGAAGCGGTTGGGACTGCATCCTATGGCTAATTTACCAGTCAAAGGAAAACCAGTTATGCTTTAAAATAATTCTCATGGGTTTCCTCTTCCCTTTCTTTCTTTTCTCCACTAAAATTACTTGAAGGCTTTATCAAGACTGCATCAGCTGAAACTTTTAGGTCACACCTTAGTTGTTGAGTTTGCCAAAGAGCAAGAGAGTGTACAGGTACTTAGCCAGCCTTCTGCCTCAGAGAAGTGTAAAAGGTATGTGCATAATGCATAATAATTGTTATGGTTTTGGTCAAGGAAAGGAAATTCTGTGTTCATGATACTTTGGTAGTGCTTTTAACTCAAAGGATAAATTGTAACCACATAGAAGTGTTAACAAGCAGGTTCAGATGTGCAGATAAGTGACTGCATTCCTCCCATTAGAACTGTGTCATTACCCCTGGAATATGTATCTAAGTGATAAAAGCTATGTGATAGTGTTTAATTAAAAGACCTGTAGAAGAGGTTTCAAGTTACTTACTCCACTCTCTGAATATGAACAGATCAATAATTTAATACCTTTTTAATTTGTACAGTCTCTGTACAGAGTGCAACATGAAATAATTTTAGTTCTTTCTCTGGGAGTAGATCTAAGTCAGCAGTGTTTTCATATAGGGAGACTTAAATCTGCATGAGTATTTATTTAAAAAGACTGTGGCTACTGTAATTGTCCACATGTATTAATTATGGAGAATTGATAATGGCTGTAGTAATACCATTGATAAAGATGTTAAAATTACTGCTAATCTGTTTATTAATTTAATAATACATGATGCCTATTTTATATATTGCATTAGGCATTTAAATTTTGGCCTGTTTTAATCAAGGTTAAATTAATTTTCAGTTCAGAAGAACCAGTGAAAGAGGAAAAGAAGATCAAACCAAGCTGTGTTAAAATAGAGAATGGAATTGCACCCAGCCATGGGTTAGTGTTGGTTTTTTTATTTGTCTTAATTATTTTATTCTGTTACAAGTTATTTTGAAATGTGTTACATAATACTGCGCAAGAGTTTTGTTTTCTAGTATGCTGCTGTTCTGCAGGCACAGCTGTAGGAATTGTCATAAAGGTGAAATTTCAATTCCTCAAGTTTAGAATCCTTAGTGGAGTCGTGAGTGGTGCTTTGAGCCAAGAAGCTGTGGATTGCACAGTACCCTCCTAGCTCTATGCACTGTTCTCTCAGGAGGAGTTTGAGGGCTGAGTAGGTTGTCCCAGTGTTAACAGCAGAATACCCTGATTTTTGTTTTTCCACATGCTGCTGCTGTGGCTTTTTTTCCCCCTCATTTGCATTTTTGCATATATGAAGAATAAATTTTTTGGAGGCTGTTAAATTCAGCACTTTCAATACTGAGTTTATGATGTTTTTAGAGCCTGCTATGCTGTGCTTTTTGTTTTGGACACATTGATTGTTTCTGTGTTCTTCAGGCTTTGTGCATACGTTGATACTTTGATTGTGCCCAAGCCCAGTAAGTCTGTCATGCACTGGGGACTGCTCCCTGGTGTCAAGGACAATGGAAGGGGCCCAAAGCAGTTCTCGGGGAAATAATAATATTTAAGTGTTGCTTCAGATGTAATGAATAGTTAAACCTCCAGTAACCACTAATCGTGACCAATAGTCATGTGGCAGCGGTGTTAAGGTGTCTTGTTTGTATTCTTTTCTCCTCAGCCTCACCTTTCCCATCAATTCCTGCCTCAAATATTTGTATCCACCACCTTCAAGTGCAATTCTAGCAAATATAGCAAATGCCTTGGCAAGCGTGCCCAAATTTTATGTCCAGGTAAGTAAAAAACAGGAAAAAAAAGTATAAAAATAAAATCTCATTTTTCCTCTTTCAATTATCCACAGAAATAATTATTCCTTTCATAGTAAATAAGTTAATTTTTCTGTGATAGTGTTAATCAATGTTAATTTTTTACTAAGTTGTGATAATCAGGTTTTATTGGCCAGAAGTAGCTTGCTTAATTGATGCTGAAAACTTAACTGGATATGTTCTTCCTGATTAGATGTGACTTGAGTACTTGGAATTTCATTCTGAGAAGATGCTTTACCTTTTTGATTAACCTTTTTAGAGTATTGCTTTTATTTGCCATTAGTATTGGATCTCAAGTGCTGTCTTTCACATTGCTCATTAACATTAAAACTGCTAATTTACACCTGCCAGAAGTTACTGGCTATGATACCTGGCAAGGGACTGTTACCACTTATTTATTTAAAGAAACCTTAATTATTTGGAATCATTTCAGGTACTTCATCTAATGAATAAAATGAATCTTCCTCCACCTTTTGGACCAATTACTGCTCGTCCTCCCATGGTAACTTTTTAAATATATGTAGAACTAATTCACAGTTTAAAATGTCAGCAACATGGTAGGAGATCTAAGTTCTATAAGCTGGAGAAATCTCTAGAGGATAGCAAATACTGCTGCATCTCACTGGATGCAATTTGCATGTCAGTCTTGTAAAGAAATCTTTTTGATTGTGTTTAGAACAAAGAAATATAAAATATACAGGTATGACAGTAGCACTGGAATGTTTTGAACTGTTGGATGTCTGTAGAAACTGAGATAGCTTTGGAGCTTAGGCCTCCACCCGTATATTTTGACCATGTTCTTCTCAGGAAAGTCCTGAAAACTGAGTGCACAGTGAAAACCCGGGATACTGGTTGCTATTTCTTATTACCTCAACTTAAAAGAATTAAAACATTCACTGTTAGGCTTCAGGAAGCAGCAACTTTTATTTTTTTGGCTTGTGGAAAGTTTTTCTTTAGTAATGTAGATTATTAAAATAGCATCTAGATCCCTTTAAGCATACTTTGAGAAAATACTTCATGTCATCCTATAGTTTATTGCTTAGATTATTTTTATTAAGTAAATGGAAGCAAGATACCCACTTTTTTGGTTTTTTTTTTCTTAAAAAGTTTAGATACTTTTTTAAACTTTCTCCCCATAATTAGTATGAAGAGTATTTACCAGTGCCTGTGCCACCTCCCCCAATCCCACCACTGCCTCCTGAAGAGCCTCCTTTGCCTGAAGAGGAAGAGGAACAACTGTCTAGTGGGGAGGAATCGGAATACGAAAGTGATAATGACGAGGAAAAGGAGAGGTAAGTGTTTTACAGCCATTTGCAGGCTGGTGGGTTCACTTAAAGTGCTGACTTTATTTTTCTAGCCTCTAGTTCAGCAAATAGTGGAATCTTTCTTAATATTTGCAGTGTATAGATAGAGTATCTAGTAAATAGTATAGCGAAATCTGTCCAGATGTTTAGAGAAACTTTAGAGTAACTTAATAACAGGACAGTGCTGTTTTAAATGCAGTAAGAAAAGGAAAATAGGCTATTGGTGTGCAAACTATCATTTGTTCTCATGTCAGAAACCCCCTAACTAAACAGTACAGATGTAAGGAAGCAGTAATTAGTTTGTTTTCTGAAATCTTCTTTGTTCCATATCTTTACTGATTAAAGTACTCAGCCTGAATCATATAATAATTGGAGCTTGTGTACTGAGGATTCTCTTGCAGTTTTGGGACTGATAGATGAAAAAGGTATTTTTTTTACTTCAATAAAATTGAAAACCATTTTTTTAATGTTCTATTTAAACTGAAAAATAAATCAGAAAGTCCCTATGCTTTATTCATAAAAATACATGCATTTGGAAAAAGGCACTTCTGTTGAGTGGAAATTGTGTTAGAAAATCAGGTTCAGCTTGGGGTGTCACAGCTTTCCTTACAGCTTCAGTGTCCTAATTAGAAGCATGCTTGGGGAAGGAGGGACATCATTGACCTCATTACAATTATAGATGATTAATGAAGTTTCAGTTTTAAGGTAACTAGTTTTATAATCGTATTCTGAAAAGTTCTAGTTCAAGGGCTTTAAGGAAAGGGGAGTGGCTTTTAAAATCGGTGTTTTCAAATCAACTGTAAACCACTTTGTTTTGTTTGTATTTTTATTTAAAATAGAATGACCAAGTTGATGGAATTAGCAACACTTCAGCCTAAAAGACCAATAAACACAAAGAGACGTAGTGTTAGGAAAAAGCAAAGAATTAAAGACTTATTGAATGTTCCTGTGTGTACTCCCCACAGGTTTGTATTTTTTCTGTGTTTTTTCTCTTATTCAGAAGATTACTGAAATCTCCTTTTACTGAATTATCTTCTCGGTGTCATGTTTGCTTTAGTGCTGCTGTTTTGAAACAAGCATTCTTCACTGATAGGTGAATTTGGTAGTGATGGTCTTCCCCTACCCTCATGCTTGCTTTTATTGCTCTAAAAGTAAAAATTTTCCTGTAATTTGAGCTAAAGTCTTCTCAACAACTTTAATCTGAAAAGTGTGCCCGTTCAAGCTCTGAGTTTCTCTTGCTATCAAACTAATAAAAATTCCTTTTCATAAAAAAAGATAATTAATTTGTATCGCAGCTGTGATGGAAGCAGTCCGGGTTTATTGTTTAGAATACTTTTTCAAATAAAATTATACTGGAAGAATAAAAACTGATTTGGTTTAAAATAAGTTTGGGTTTTGGAACTGCAGTTCTATGGCACAGTAGCCACAGTATAGTGTTTCTATGTAGTAATGAGGGATTGTGAATGCATTTTTCCTAATAGCCACCTGCTTCCTCCAAGTGATTTGCTCTATTTTTTTAGGAATTTGGTATATTTTATATACTGGGTGAGAGCAGCAGCAAGGCCAGGTTTTTTCTTATTCAAGTTATGATAAGTTTTTTATAAATGCCTCTCTGTGTTGTAATGTGGTATGTGATTTTTGGTTTTGCCCCCACTGCCAGCCACACCTACTGCAGTGTTCCAGTCAGCTTGAACTGTATTGGGTGAGATTTATGGAATGGAGAATGCATGTATTTGTGGTGAACAACAGCATAAAATATATCTGAAAGAAATCTTGTATGTGACTATGCATTCATCTATGTCTGAATCTTTAATTAACATGTTGTTGTTTTAAACAGTAATTTGCACCCTGCACTGTCACCTTCAGATGTCTTTGAGCAGCCACAGCATGTAGGTCATAAAAAAATAGAGTTTCATATTAGTACTGACATCCCAGCTGTTCTTCAGGTAAACTCAGCAAAAGAAGAAAAAAATGGTAAGAGTTTGTTCTTCAAATGTATTTAATATTAAAGTCACCCGGTTTCAGTGTGTAGAAGGATGGTGAATTTAGGCCAGCAGATTATTTGCTGCTTTTGTGCTGGAGCTTTCAATACCAAGTTCCATCATGTTTGCATTCACTGTTTTTCTCATGTTACAAACTTTAAAGGATCCAGAGGATTTTAAAGGTCTCTTTCTCTCCTATGTGCTCTGTAGGTTAATGGTGAATTGCACTGTCTTTTAAATGTTAAGTTTTTATCAAATGTTACAAATTCAGTCTCAGTATTTTACAGTGTTATTGGATGTATCAGGCTAATTTCAGGTTTTCGTTTTCCAGCTCTTGGGGAGCAGCATCCAGGTGATTGCCAGGTCCTCTGTGAGGCACTGATTATCTGCTATAAAAGTGCTGGGCAATCATAGCAATGAGGTGTGGTGGGTTTTTTATAGGGTTGTGGTCAGTCTGTGTTTCTTGGTCCTTTACAGTAATATCCACTTTTTGTAAATTAAAAGTAGATAAACCATAGAAATGGAAACAGGCTTGAAGGGCAAGGCCAGTTTTATGCTAACCAGCATGTGCCATGGCTTTTGTTTGTAGTGTGTTTGGTTTTGTAGGACTATACAGAGCAGGTGGGTTTGTCAAACCAGGGATTAAGACCCATTTTTTAAAGAATGTGTTCAAATTGCTTTACGAAGTCTACTATATTAAAATAATACTGGCAGGTGTACTTCTTTTGCTTGCTCGTGATCCTCTTGTGCATAAATGTACAAACCACTTAAATAGTGTGTTGAAATTTCAGATCTTTCTGCAACCATGGAAGAAATCAATAATACAGGCTTTGGGAGGATTTTCCCAGCTCCTAGCTCAAATGATAAAATGGAAACTGAAGATGAGGAGGATGAAATACCATCAGAATTTATTTCTAGAAAGGATCTAGAAAAAAATAGACTCTCTAGAGAAGGTATGAGAATACATGGTCTAGTAATACCTTTTTGTTGCAACAAATAGTTTAAATAAGTGTTTCCTTTCTTAACTGATCATATATTAAATTATTTTATACTGAGCAAATATACAAAATAAGTAAATAATCTAAAACATTCTCTATTTTTTGTTTTCTTTAAGAAATGGAAAAATTTTCTGTTTTCAAAAACTATGAGCCAGGTGATCCAAATTGCAGGATATATGTGAAGAATTTAGCTAAACAAGTCCAGGAAAAGGTAAGCAAACAAGCAAGTTAAATATTTACCTGAAAAGGCTTTTCTTATCTTTTCTCTTACACCTACACTTCAATTTCAGGATCTCAAGTTCATTTTTGGAAGATACGTTGACTTCCAATCAGAAGTGGAACGAAATATGTGAGTTCATTTGGTACTGGGTTAAATTCAAGTCTCTTATGTTAACTTCTACAATAGTGGTGAAAATTATGATTTTAAAACTAGTCATTTTCTTTTACATTTCTGTATCAAGAAAAAATGTGTTTCATCTGAAAATCTTCATTTATCACAAGTACAGAAACAGAATTACATTATGAACAGTGACTGAAGACCCTACTATATTGCCCTTATATTTTAGTTCCAAAATTTGCTGTTCATTGTGCAGATGATTGTGTGTATCTCATCATTTTGCATATGTCCTATTTAGTAGTACTGCATACCAATTTGCCATCCTGCAGTCTGATGTTACTTTTTAGTAAATGGTTCTACAGGCCAAATTGCCTTCAAGGACATAATTTCTGCTTGTAGGCTTTGCTCCTGTTTCTGCTGTTTCTCCAACTTGAAGCTTGAGAATTAAATTTTTCCTGTGAAATAGGAAAGTTTTGTTGTTAAATGTAATTCCCAGTTCTCCATTTTGCCCCTAGGTTTGATATACGTTTGATGAAAGAAGGCCGTATGAAGGGACAGGCTTTCATTGGACTTCCTAATGAAAAAGCAGCTGCTAAAGCATTAAAAGAAGCAAATGGATATGTCTTATTTGAAAAACCCATGGTGGTTGTATCTTTTTTTCAAGCATTTGTGTTATATTCTTTGTAATGCATCTGTTGATCTCTTGCTTTGCTGTCATAGTGTTCTACAAAAGAGGAAATAGCTTAAGAGAACCAGTCAGCATAACCCAGTGTACTGTTCTTAGTTTTATGGTAGCTGAAAAAAATAGAGGCACCTCTTCTAAAACAGTAAAAGTGATTTATATAAAACGGAAAATTCTGGTCTTACCTCTGATCCTGCAAAGATAATTCAAAAATAATTTAGCTTGTATAATCACTGTACTAAAATTAAATACAAGCCTTTCGACTTGCTTAGACCTGTGTTTGCAGAATTAAGTGCATAAGAAATGTTCCTGTTTGGGTCAGTGGTCTCTACGCTGGTTCTTCAGCTGGAACTTTCACTTTTTAATTGTATGGCACTGGTTTTTGTCTGGAAATACTTTCTTATTTTTCACTTAAATGTTTTGTAGTTTATTTCATTTTCTTTCTACTCACATTTATCCCAACCTTTTACCTTTTTTTCTTCACAAATTCTAAGACATCAGAGTTTCAGAATTAACATGCTGGGATGGAAGATTGTAAAGATCAAGCATTTGTCCCGCTGTAGTTACTCTGTTTGCACCTCACCTATTCCTACTTAGTTCTCCTTATTTACTTTGTATTGCAAACTCTTGGACAGTCTCTCTTAATACCTTTTGCATTGTGTAACAGTGAGGTCCTAATCTGTGACTAATAGACATTGTTGTTACAGTACTTGGTAGTGTAGTAGAATTGATTCACAGATGAAGGTCGCTTTCTAAACTGTAATTTGCAGAAATAATCTTTTTTTTTCCTTCTTGATTGGCTTCTGCTGATCACAGACACTTGTAGTCCTTAACACAATCTCAGCAATTTGCTCGTTCAGCTAGACCAAAGCAGGATGCCAACGAAGGGAAAAGGAAAAAGTAGAACACTGCACAAGGTATGGACTCTATGCCTGAAAATAAAAGTAAATAATTAGGATGGGGTTTTTTTGTTAATGTGTGTGTTCATTTGTTTTTATTTAATATGTCTTGAATGGCTTCTCTAGGAATACTGGGAAGTGTTCCATGCAATTTTATTTTCTTATGTGTTCACCTATGTCAGAAAAACAGAGTGCAAGGTACATAGTTGGTGTAAGTGTGAAACATTGCTTCTTCCTCTGGGTAGGAACTTGGAGACTGACATTTCCCTAATTCTCAAATCATGGAGTAGTTTTCTGTTTCTCTCATCCTTAACCTTGGAAGCTAAGGAGAATAATTCTGTGCAATAGGACCACTTACCTTTCAGTAATCTTCCAGGATTTTGGTATTGAAGAGTTGCCTCTTTACTCTTTCCCTTCCATCCCTGCCATTGGAAAGTGATCCTGAAGAACTGGTTCCAGCAATAAACTACTGCTAGCTGTAAAGGACCTTGGGCTTTGCTAACTTTGGATGATGAGATCTTAGTGCTGTTGCAGCATCCTTTAAACTTGGCTGAATTATAGTGAAGGATATTCTGTCAGAAAGGGTTGCTTAATGTTGCATTGATCAAGGCTTCCTTTGTGGAATGCATAGGTCCTGATTTTTGGCACTATTATCTAAACAGGATGGGAAAGTAACTTCTAGCAGAAGGTAATTGTTATTTAACTTTATTTCTCATGATGTAGCTTTATGTCACTACTGCTTACTCTACTCCCTTTACATGAGGGTAGCAGGCAAAATCAGGTCCAATTTAGCTGTGAGGGGTTTTGTGGCCTGAAAACATCTGTGTAGTGAAGTAACTGGTGCAAGAGTAAGAAGCACATAGCTCTCAGTCTTTACCCTCTGAGAGATCAGCCAGCTCAAATTAAACGGCTTTGAACTTAGTCACTGGTTAGTTGGGGATCAAACTGGTTATGCCTCCACTTAAGACAAAATGAACTCCAATCTTAGGTTGAGTGCTTATGAACCATTCTACTTAATCCGTGATATATTTTTAATTTGGAGGTTTCATCCTCATTACTCTGAAGAAAACTTGAAGTTTGAAATAAAGGATGTGAACAATTGGGTTGGATTTTTACAGATTGGTTGGAGACCCCACAGTATGGTTATTGTGTGGGTAGTATTTCTAGTTAGAACAGTTACTTTAATAGATTCCTTGTTGTATCCATTGTCTTAAGGATATCTAATCAGATTATATTTGAGCTTGTTTCTCTCATATCTGAGATGCTGCTTGGTCTTAGACATTCCTGTTTTGTGTTATTGATCGTGGTTTGCAAAATCTGTATTTTGTCAAATTAAAGATGACTTTTTTACAGGCATTCCTCTGTATTGGTCACTGAAAAGAGAAAAATGAGCCTTGGCTAAAGTATCCTGTTAGGAGCAAGTGTTTATGAGACTGTTTCAGTCTTGTTTCTTAGTTTTTCCTTGCTAGAAAAAACCCTTGTATTTATATTATTTTAGCTGGTGTCTAATAATATTATTAAATTTCTTTATATTCAAAAAATAAACTCTAAGCACTTTAGCTATTGGAAAGCCTGATAGATGAAGCCTTAGCACTTTTATTCTTTTTAGGAATTCTGTGTCTTTTCAACTAATTTTCTACATTATTCGGAATTTTACTAAACATGCTAAATATTTGAATTACATAAAGAAAATAACAACGTGCTTATTTGGTTGTTAGTTATGTTGATAGTCATCTCAGAAGCCTTTTTTAGAGTGAACAAAAACATACTTATGCAAGACTTACTTGTGCACCTGAAAGTTGTACCTGAATTGTCATCTTACAGATGTCATTGGTTTAATGTACCATGGGCAGAACTTCTCCCTTAGCTTGGCTGTTTCTATGTAGCAATCACAGAATGTTCCATAGAGTAATACAGATTTCTAAGCATCCATGAGGTTTAATTAAAAATACTTGTTTTATTTCCCAACTAATGATGAAATTGAACCCTATTGCTGCATGACTGTGCTTTCCTTTTCCTTCTGGAATATTCTGGTGGATGATCTATCATGCAAAATTCCATGATAGAAATCTGAGTCTCAGTCTGATTTTTTGTTTGGTGGTTTTTTTCTGTTTGGTTGATTAGGGTTTATTTGTTTATTTATTTCTCTACAAAAGTTTACATAATACATATGGTTTATAAAAATACTACATGACTTCTTGCTGGCTGAAATGTCTTTCTTTATTGACTGATGAAAGTTCAGTTAGTATTTGGGATGACTATTTTTCCTGTAGCTAAAATACAACTTTTTGGGAGAAAGGTTATGTAGAAGAAACTGATGTTGAGAGTTCTCCAGCTTCTTCATAGGGAAGAAGTGACTTAAAAGTCAGCATTAAATGGTAACATGATTGGGTTTTGGACCTGATGGGGAAAAAAAATGAGTCTGTACAATGGCAAAGACTTGAAGAGAATTAATGAAACAGAAAAATCTGGTGTTGTCCTAGTAGTTCAAGTTACCAAAAAATGCATTTACTTTTGATTATGGAGTTTAGTTGGTGGACCCATCAGCCCTCCTTAAATCTTGTAAAATGTTAGAACTGTATTTTATCAGAGGCATATTTTGCTTTTAGGTAGCATAAAGTTATGCGTATGAAATACTGAGAATCAAGTAAAATTAAACCACATTCTGCTGTTCTTCTTTAGAAACATTCCTGCGTAAATACTGCAGTAATACTGTCATGCAGAGTGTATCCTTTCTTGCTGTATCCTTTTTTTGTGCAATGTTTCCCGTAGCACTCAACTACATCTAAGTTTTTGTATAGAGTAGATGTGGGGAGGAGCTTACATGTTTTAAGCTTGAGCTGAGATGGTAATTTTGAAAATAAAAGGGTAATTTTTCAGGGGGAAAAAAGAAATCATTGAGTTTTCTGTGTTGTGTGAATAGACACAATGAAGGTTCCTAGTCTTCAAAGGTGTTCTTCACCTTTGCCCTCAAAGGTCACGTCCCTTATAATTTGTGGTCCCATTCCTTAGTGGAACAGTTCTAGCTCATACAGGCTGATCTGTGTGGAGCTGTGCTGAGCTCACACTGAGGATGCTACTTCGTTTTTCTTTAAATAAATATTATTATATTAATATGTTGGCTAAAATATGTTGCAAAGCAATTCTTAATATTGAGGGGTTTACAGCTATTCTAGATCATTTGATGATTACTGTTTTCCTGGTATATGAGAAACAATCTGTAGTTGATTGACTTTGTATGTTCCTTACTTTGTCTTTTTTGAGTAAAGAAAAAAATAACAGCATCCTGCAATGAAGTATTTGAAGTTGAACTAATACTCAACTGTTAATCACTGCTACGTTTTTGTTGGCTTTTTTTTTAGATTGTTCTCTGCACTGAGGTAGTGTTGCTGCCAGTGACTTATTTTTCTTGTGTGTTTCATGCTACATTACTATTTAACTTTCTGTAATATAAAATTAATACATCTGCATCTATTAAGTCGTATTTTTTTCAGACATGAAGCACTTTTTAAAATACTAAACATCTTTCAATTTAGTTGTCAAAAAAAAGTATAACACTGCTATTTTCTGGTTGTTCTTACTTTTAACATGCCTTTGTGATGTTCCAGGTCCCTTTTGTGTTCCATCTCTTTCAAGTATTATCAAGCTGGGGGAAGAAGCAGTAAAATCATCAGGACTCTTGAACTGTGCGTAGTAGCATTTCTAAAGTATTTAAGGCAGACTATAAATTTTCTCATCTTAAAGATTCCACATATCTTTAAACTGTCACAAGACTTACATGATAAATGTGTGCTAGTTTGCTTGTGAAATGTAATAAATTATTTCCTTTCTCTTTATTTTGCCTTTTTCTCTTCATTTGGGCTTTTATTATGGGGGTTTTGAGTGGGACGGATCCTTTTCTTGTCTTGAAACCAAGCAGGAGGACTGGCTTGAGTTTGTACTGTGAAATTAGGCACAGTTTTTCCTCAGCAATTAACTTTCATGGTTCATCTGCATCTTGAAAAATGTCAATAGTGAGTCTGAAGTCATTAAAACAAGAACAGCAGTTAAAACAGTGTTAAACCTGTGTGGCTGTGGTCCTTGCCCTGTTGAACTGTGATTAATAACAATAAATGCCATGGAGGTCCCATGGTAGGATTTCTTGCATACGGGCAGATCAGTGAAGCTCTCCAAACCGTGTGGGAAACATTGCAATCATACTTACTTGTCAAGAAAGTCCAGTCCAGTGGACTTGACTTAAAGAAAAAGTTACGCCATAAAATACTAAGTCCTGGTTGATGGTCTGGTAACTGAGTGGTGTAAAAAATTTATTTTGTCATTATTCCAGCTGCAAACCATCTAAATCACTAGTATTGATGGCTGGACCAAAGTAAGTGTCTCTTTGCTGTTTTGTCCATATGAACTGGCTTTTCGTGTTGCTTGAAAATGCTTTTACTGGAAGTCTTTTTAGCTTATTTGCTGCATTCCCATGTGGACTGTGTATTTGTTTGTTAGTTTATCTTACTTGTTTTTGGAGTTGTAGGCCAGGCAAAGTATACTGGGAGAAATTTTATGAGAATGCCTGAAGGGTTCATGATGCTTAGAAAAGAG
>JAOXXN010000120.1:22406895-22428082 GCA_026770055.1 Myrmophylax atrothorax
AAGCAAACTCTCAAAAAATCTTCTGATAACACTTTCAGATTTCACAAGATTCACTCCTTTCAGAAAGGAACATTCAGCCAAGGGGGACAAAGGCATCATATCTTCAGCCTTCTGGACCAAGAGGCTAATTGCACTCACCCTTTGAATGCTGAGCAGTCCTCTCCATTGCCAACGGGCTCCACGTCTTGAACTCCGACAGGGCATCTTCTGAGGCCATTGTCAGTGGTACACTATGATTGATTAACAGTCCACAGTGAGCCTGAGCATGGTCCCTTAATACTTGCACTCTGCAAACACAAAAAAACAATGAATTTTTGAGAAAAGTAGAATTTGGATCTCTACCACTGTGAATTCACATTTTTTCTGAGCCCTTCTCATTAATGTCTGAAATAAAAGACCCCTTAAGATACTATAAGTCTCTTTCTGGACTGTGCATGATCTTGTGAATGTCCCTGTAGGCTACCAGTGGCCCCGAAACCACACATAAAGAGTCCACACACTTGCTGAAGGAACAAACTCCATTTCAAAAGCGGGCAATAATTAATAAGTCCGCTCTTACAATAATGTGTCTCACAATGACCCTTCTAATAACAACACGACCTACCTATTCCCTTCCCTCCAGTGAAAGGAAATAAAATTATCTTGTTGAAAGACTGATGAAATAGTCTGTTACATGCAGATATAGGCGCTTTTTTCCCCTGTGAATGTTTTGCAACTGGGGCAATACCTATTGTGTCGCATGTGCCATGGCATTTCAGGAATTCTTGGCAATACAATAAAAAGAAGGTTATGAAAAGACAGAATGATAAAACTTGTCATACCACAAGATGGCATTACTGTTTAAAATATGAAGCTTACTCGACTAAAACAATAGGGTGGTGACCATTCGTAGTAGACAGTACACATACCACTTGTTTACAACTATAATGTAAGATTGATGTTTTCAAGGAAGATAATCACAAGTTAGGAGTATCTGCAGGATTTGTTTTAATTCTCCTTTTAAGAAGTACTGTAGAACAGGTTCTTGTTCAGTATTGTGGCTCAGACTCCAGTGGAACAACGCTACTGGATTTCAACACAGAGCATGTGTTGCAAGCAATGAACATATTGCACACTCTTTTTCATGTCCTGTTTCTGGAGAAGAGGAATTTGAGGCCATTAAAGAGTATCTGGCAGCTATTTTTTCTGGATTAGCTATCACATTATTAGTTACAGCCACTTTCAGGCAGCAGAGAATGCTACATGCAGGAAACTGCAGTGGCATTGCTTCATCAGTACAAAAAGTGCTGCATGCAAAAGGTGCCATTCAGAGCAAGCAGATAAAATGATACTATATACTCAAGGGTAAACATGACATTCCCTCTTCTGGGGCACTACCAGGTTATGTTATTAAATAGTTATTGCTATTGTCTCTTATAACAAAACAATCACACCAAAGTGTTTCTGCAGCCCAAAGACACATGGGTGATCCTACTCAGTGTGGGAGCAAGAGCTGGATGATCTCACAGCTGGGCAAAGGGCTTGGGCAAAGGCACGTGAACTCCTGTGCATAAACACACACATGAATGCTTATACAGTGCAGAAAGGAATGATGCAGAGTTATGAAGAAATGATATTCCAGGGACATACATGATGATGTAAGCCAGAAAATCCAGTCTTGTCTGTACACTGTTAGTGGCAAGAGCAGTCCTGGACACACGCCTGCCTCCAGAATCATGCAGGAAATCACTTACAGCAGGTCAGCACCTGCTGTTTCAGTCCCTGTCTCAGAGCAAGCACTCTGCTGGGGAGCTGGCAGTTGCAGGCTATAGAACTGCTGATTTGCCAAACTAAAAATTTGCCATGGTGTAGTAGGAACTTGTTAGTCTGCCAATTGCCATGACAAATGCAACATATCTATTTCTGCTTGCACTGACAGATGCAAATAACTGCACAAATTCTCTAGTACAGAGCCTCATTCAAGGTGTGTTTTTCAGCGATGTGAACACAGTACTGGTCTATGAAGAGGAATGTTATTGCATTTATATTATATCTTCTTTCCTTGATGTATGCTACAGCATGTAACTCCCAATAACTTTAAAAGGTTATAGACTGTAGGAACATCAAAGTAAAACATACCCTGAGGAAAATAAGTCTGTCCTTGGATGCTCATGCACAGCTACTCTGGACCTTAATTTAATAGTGCAGTTCTTAGCCCTAACTATGTCCATTTCTACTGGATCTGGAACTTAGCTCAATTCTCGTGGAAAAGTCTTATGGAATTTCCAGAAAATAGCAACTCCTAAGAATATCCTTTAAACCAAACTATTACAACCAAAACCTTATTAGACAATGAGATACTGTATTACACACAGCTGATTTCAAAATAACCAATAGCAAGTATCTCATCCTCCATATTTCTCTCTCATATCTTGAATTGCACAGTCTCACCCTTCCAGCTAGAATTCTTCTCAAGGAGATGATATCAAGTGCCAGATGAATCCATCTTTTATACTCACTGCTTGCCTAACATTCAGGCCTTGTGGACATACAGCTCACGCATGATTTTTAACCTAGATTTTGCTGTATAATTGTCATCTACCCTTCATAGAAGCAAAAACTTCATATTGATCTCAGTGTAACTTCTCTGTCATAATTCAATTTTTCCTGAGAAAGAGGCAACACTTCTCCATACAAGTATTAGAAATTGAATTTTCTCCTGTACCTCTAGCATTTATATATATATATACACACACACTGGTGTCATCAAAACCAGTACATGCCAAAGAAAGATAATCATACCTGATACTGTTAATTAATTTAGTCACTCTGCACTGTGACATTACCCACCTCTCTAAAACCAGAATCTCTTTACTGCATTTTTGGTAGAATGACAGTGTGGAAGAAAGCATAAATAAATAATAAAGTGACCTGTAGACTAATATGCTCCCTAGTTCAAAACTATTTTCAAGTATATATTTTAAGATGACATGCCATTAAAATAAAAAATTAATAAACAGAAGCAAAAAAAAGCAACATATTTCATTTCACATTAAACACATCTAGGTAACCTGTCACTGTGCCATACCTTATCAGAGGATGACACAGGGAACAGGCTACAGGACAAAGGACACCAGCTGTGCCATAAGTCACCTTGAATTGGAGCACTGGATCCGCTGTGTCAGAGCAGGAGACCCACATATCTTGTCCAATATTCTGTCTGTGAAAGTGACTGACTTCTATAGAAAGTGCAAAAGAAGGATGAAAAGGAAAATCATGGGATAACTTCTTTAGATGTGAGGAACTGCTTAGTCAAATAAAACAAAGCACGAGCACCAAAGTTTCTAGCCTCACATTTCTTCCTTCTCTCTTAAATATAATCCAGATCATTCCTTCACAATGTCTTCAGGTTAGTAAATCCTTACTACAGCAATAAACTAATTTTTTTACCATTTTTACTTGCTATTAAAGAGCAATAATGCTGCCACAGAGGCACGAAGCACTGATTTTATTTTTGTGTTTGAGAGGTGGCAGAAGATGGGCCAGCTAAAGCTTTAACATCAGCACACTTGATGATGGCAGAACTTGTCAGATATTTTCATACCTATTAAAAAGTCAAAAGACCATGATAATTTCAACATCTTTGCATGAAAAGTGATCCAGTAAGGACACATCCAAATTTTATAGAAGAAAATATGGCATTGTAAATTTAACTTCTCAAAACATTACTGAAATAATGACCAAAAGAATAAAAGCCAGATGAGTGAGCAGATTTCCCAGCATTTTGAACCCCTGGTACTTACACTGAACAGCCCTAAGAGATATGCCAGCTTTAGAAGTTTAATGCACATTTTCAAAATGCATAGTCCAGAGAACAATGCAGACAGAGCTCTCCAGGGGCTGCTTTTGTGTTTATAAGCATTCAACTGGATTTCTGAATCAGAAGAATGGAAGCTTACACTTAGCAGACAGATTCTCAAGAGCATGAACACTTTCAAGCTCAGTCTAAATGCCTGAGCTAGAAACTTTGTGGAACTAAAGGAACCTGCTATGGTAGTTTTATCACCTAGTTTAATAGAACCAAAATTTCATCACTTCATACTTACTGTAACAGAAATAGCTTTAAATATACACAGCAAGTTTAAAGCATCAAAAAGATTTAATGTTAGAGTCCTCTTACTCTTCTTTCTGTAAAAAAGCATGTTCTCTCCTTTCAGGACAAAGTTTTACTTCTAGAAATTCACATTAATCACAATATTAATTTGTTCCTGTTCTATGTTAGGTGAGTGTTAAATGAACATCTGTCTTACAAAATGTTTATTAATAATGTTTACTTTAAAAGGTGCAGAAAAAACCAATCTGTATGATCAGAGAGAAGGTTATGTCTTTTTTGTGTTTCCTAAGGCTCAGGTGTATTGGTGGAGAGGATATGGAGTGCTGCTACAGCATTGTTTGCCACAGAACACAGGTTACTGAAAATATTTCATTTATGAAATGGCAGTGCAATATCCCTGCATTTGTTTGTTTTCTCATGCATAGAAAGCATGAGAAAATGCTGCTTACATCATCAAAACAAACTCTCATAGAAATTTTATAAGCCTCCAAAGCACAGATGGTTGAAGGCATATGTTAGATCACTATTACAGTTTTATTTGCTTCGGAAGACTTTCTCTGCTCTGGTCTTGAAAACTTTCTCTTAGAACTTCAAATGAGCATGCAAAACAAATTAAATAGCATATCTCTGTGTAAACATCCTTTCAGTCCCCTATAAGGACTTTCCTAAAAATGGAATGCAATGGAAGTATCCATTATTAATGCCTGTTTCTTATAATTTCTTCTTTAGTATGCTTTTATTTTAATAGGCAAGGCCTAAGTGCAAATCACTAAAGTCAGTTCATATTAAAACACTCCACATGTTACATAAGGATGGAAGGGCCACTTGTTTTGAAGATTCTGCAGCTTCTTAGTAAAACCAAAAAATTGCTGTGAATGAGTTTTCTACTTTATGTGGTATTTCATAGCTAAAAAAGGCATTTTGAAAAACAAGCTTTTGCTTTACCATTTAGAATTGTTCTTCATCTTAGTTCTTATGGGTTCAGGAAAACCTGGATTACCCAGTATCAGTTTGGCTGCCAAAATGGATCCTCCATACCTGAGTTTTCACATCTAGATTTCTCTAGCAAGTTGCAAACCACTGTTAAAAGCCCACTGTGGCTAGAATTTAGAGAAAAACAGTATTTTATTTCGAGCTGTGTAGGGCTCTGATGTTTGACATACAGTTTGACACACATTTCCATCATCCCAGTAGCCCATCTAAAGCCTCTGAGTTGCTGCTTCTGCCAGGAGTCTTCCTGGGACACAGCAAAACACACCAATCCTCATTGTTACTATGCAGCTGCCAATACCAATATACTTTGGATAAAATCTCATTAAGGATTTTTTTCAGCCAACCTTTCAAGAACTTAGAGCCTCAGATTTTTAGGCTGTATGAAATTTATTCATGTATTTCATTTCACAAGGTGCTATATAAAAGCAAAGCAGAGCAACTCTATGTAGCCCAAGTGCGTTACCACTTCTACTGCCTCTCAGATTGACAGTGTGTTAAGAAAAATTCCAGACAGTGATTAGGCTTCAAGACCTAAATGTCTGAATAGAAACATCACTTAGACACAAAGATCGGAAGCCTGAGCAGTCCCTTTGTGCCTGACTGTTGTACACACCCCTGCATGCAGGCACATGCACCCTGCAGGAAACAAGAGGCTCTGAAGGACATTGTCCCCTTGAGTAATCCTTGTCCTTCCTGCCTCCCACAGCCATAGAATCCAGAACTTGTCTTTCTGCCCAGCATATGGAGCTCTGCACACTAAGCTATGACTTGTGGGGAGGGGGGGAATGTTTCCTCTAACCAGTCTTAACAGCTCAAATAAAAAGGTTTTGAGCCACTGACAAGGCCTGTAAGGAAGATGTGAATCGAGCAAGGTTTAGTGTGGACATTAGGAAGCATTGCTTTACTAAGGGAGTGGTCATGCACTGGAACAGGCTTCCCTAGAGAGGTGGTCAATGCCCCAAGCTTGTCAGTGTTTAATTGACATTTGGACAATGCCCTTAATACCATGCTTCAACCTTTGGTCAGCCCAAAAGTGGTCAGGTAGTTGGATTAGGTGATTGTTGTAGGTCCTTTTCAACTGAAATTATTCTATTCTAGTTTGTTCTAAAGGATTGTTAAAAAGATCATTAAATCAGTTTATTAAAAGCTTTCTGTTATACTTGAGTAACAGTGAATAAATAATTCAATATTGGTGAAATTTAGTTCTGAGGTGACGACTTTTGCAAGGAATATGACTTGTCTCAAACTTAGGCAAAGGTGCCATTGTAAAACCTGTAAGTATTTTCCAAGGTTTGCGTTAAGTCTGGAATGTTATTCTGCCCTGGCGAGACAGTTTTAACAGTTCAAGTCACAGGCACTGGAATCCAGATCATCGTATTTTTAACAGTAAAGCAAACAGCAAAACTGAAAAATAAACAACCCTCCCTTCTTCCTGTTGCCAAGCCCCAGCGGCCAAACAGAACAAATTCCATCCCCTACACAGTCAGCAATTAACATGGTCCCATGATAACCAATTTGCTGTAGCGGGTTTTTTGGTTTTACTTTTTTTTTTTCTGCGAGGCAGTGCACAGGTCTCTCTGGGAAGGACAGTCTGATGATAAATAGTACAATACCCTGACTAAATCTCATGCATGTGCCCTTTAAAGACGGAACATTTCCCGTTATTGCAAGTAATGCAAAAATCTGGCAATACACAAAAAGCGAAGTAGAAAAGCCTATGGAAGAAAGAAGACCACTGGGCATATCCTTAGACAAACTCAAAAATTACTGCCTTCAACTTGCTAACTGTGAAGTGTTAATGTTAACCCCCTAGTGGGACTGAGATGACAAATACTAATGCCTTTCCTGCTCGTTCATCTTAATTAGCCATTAGCAGTCATTTTGTGTTGTCCTGTAACTGACTCTTTTCTTTAGCTGGAAGATTACAAAAACATCAGCAAAAATACTCTCCAGATTTTTTCAGACAGTATATGTTTATCAAAAACCCGTTCTCATTTTGGTGCGAAGTATCCTAGAAATCCGTTGTGCAGTTCAACACTGTGGTGCCTCCAGAGTCCCACTGCTCCAAGTGCGGTTCCTCACCTGCAGAGTAATCCCTTCCTACCTCCTCTTTGTAGGGACAGAACATAACACATTTCTGGGTACCCCCATTTCTTTACAGAGCTGAAAACAACACACAACATTAAGTGTTGAACATAGTCCACAAATAGCTTGGACCTTATGGTAATGGATGGTATAAGTGAGTAAGATGAGAGCAAGTTGGCTAGTGAGGTAATTATTGACACGTGTTTGTGAATGAAGTTTCTTTAGCTGAAGCTTGCAGCAGTTCTGCCCTTGTTTCTAACTGGCAGCTGGCTGATGCCCTTTCCTGGGACTTTTGCCAAAAGTCCATTGCAGTGCTCTATTCTGAAATTTGTGCATGATCACCTCATGAGTGAGTGGGTGAGAAAAAACCCCGGAGCTCTCTTTGGCAGCTCAGAGCTAAACAAAGCAATGTGACTGCAGATCACACTGAATAGAAAACAATTTAAAAAGCATTTGGAGAATACTTTTGGATCTGGAATAAATGAAGAAAAATCCCTCTCTGCTTATAAATATTTCTTGAGCACAAATAGCTTATGTGAATCAAAGAAATTGTTGAGCATGAATTACCTGCTTATTACTACGAAAACTAAGGGAACTTCCAACTTTTCAATAACTTACTGTTTAAATGTATTTTTCTAAATATCTTTCTTCTGGGGCATCTAATGATAATTACATAATTACATAAGCTGTTCTCAAGCTTAAATCATTCTTCCAGTAAAATGACATTCATTTGCAACTGAAGATGGAGGTAGCAAATGTATCTTGAGACATTAATAGATTTTCTCACAATATTTAACTGTCCCTTTAAAGGAATGCCCACAGAAGTCTGTGGCCTTTTTGTCTCTGATGTTTTACAGGTAGAAGTGATGAAAATTAATTAAGTAGACTTCCTAACAAGCAGAAGTAAGGCATTCTGCAGATTATATTTTTGAAGATGGCAATATATGGTATTGTTGTGGAACTAAAAAATAATAGAAAGAGCAACCACTTTCAATTAGTCCCTGAGATTTTGATTTTATGTTCCTGAATTGTAGAGTCAAACCAGCATCTATCATCAATACAGTGTGCTCACCTCTGCTTAATAAGGAGGTCACAAACTCATTTGCCATTTCAGGAAAGAATTTGAATGGCAGAGATTTTCATTATTCTATTATTTCTGCTGAGTGGAAAGCACATGGATATCCTGATTACATCATCAGAAACAACATGTGAACTCTCATGTACTAAGACAGTTTGAAATGAATGAGGAATTTAAAAGGTGAGATCACTTGGTGTTGAACACACCAGTGGATGTTGTCTGCTACAAGGTGCCCATTCACTATGCCAAGCAAAGCAAACTACATGTGTTGATTCTTCACCTGACTCTAAAACAACACAAGGGCACATAAATGTGTGCATTGTTGCCTGAAATACTGAGGGACTGAAGTGCATCAGTGGTGGAAGATTCCAGTTTCTTAAAATAAATCATGTTTAGAATGACCATACCAATCCATCTCTAATGGGCTTCTAATTATGTCTCATACATTAATCATCATTCAAGTTGCCCTTTTAGACTGTAGAAATGCTGTGGAATTCACATGGCCCCTGATGTATCTCTGCTAAAAAGCTATTCTAAATTCTGCTTGAAAAGCAGATTGTTTGTCAGTAACCATTGTACATCAATACAATATAATAATTTCACACCGGCCACTCTGAGGTTCTGTTCAAAAATACTGTTTATATATATTCATACACAGAACATTCATAGCAGAGAAACTGTGGAAGTACTGGTTCTCTTCAACACAAGATAAAAAAAATCAATATTTCATTAAATCTTTGACTCTGTTTTATGTATCTCTATCTACATTTTCATAGGAAAACAGCCATCTTAAAACAAACAAATAAGAAAGAGCCATTATTGGAGAATATTCTTAAACTAAATAATCAACACTTAATCAGGTATTTCTAATTTTCCAGTACAAAGTACAAGCAAAGTACAAACTGTGCACACCTGATTAAATAGCAAAAAATGCACTGGAAGTGAAAAACAGGCAGATTTAGGAAAATATGTACCTTCTGAGAAGAGTAGGAAGGAAAGAAAGAGGGAAAGAAAGCCCAGGTTAATAGATAAATACAGCTAAAAAAGAATTTCCTATGTTAAGAATTTGAATGTTTTAAATCAGCTTGAAAAGGCTGATCAAAAACCTCTGCAAGGGAGATAAATGCTTTCTGTTTAAATACATCCCACTTCAAAGAGACAGTGAGGACTGAGAGACAAAGGCTAAGAAACTGCAGATTTATTGAATTTAATGTTTTGCTCCTGATTTTTTTAGAAGCAGGAATGAAATGCACCAGGAGCCACATTTCTTCATGTGATAAAGCTGAACTCTGGAAAGGTTTCAGGCAGAAGTACACATCTGTGCATTTTAGTTACAATATGTAAGAAGCAAATGACAATGAATTTTGCCCTGCAGAGTGTTGAATTCACATGGACTACACTTCAAAATACATAATTTAAAAAACCATTATTATTATGATGGTTAAAACTGTATTTAATTTGTTTTTCTCAGTTCTGCATTCTCAAGGTCATTTAGCCTTACAGACATACACATATACACACATTTTGTTGCTTGAAGCTCATTTACTTTTGCTGATTATTCAGCAGTGGAAGTCATACACTTCTCCCAGTAGCATCATTACAATGAATTAATAGCACTGTTTGCTGTTATTTTTATTGGGAAAAATGACTTTCAACTATTATGTCTCAGCTGGAGCAATCGTATGATATCTTAGGTTGTCTTACTCATGCCACGTCTTAAAAATAACATGAGTGCCAACCTTAATTGGATGACTATTGTAGGATATATCAAGAGAACATAATGAAACACTCTATTTCTTTAGATATTTCCCAATATGGGGGTAATTAAACTCTCTTTTTCCTTGTTGTTCATTCTGATCAAGTTTTATGAATCAGTCTTAAGGAAAACCTAAAGAGGAGACATTTTGTGTCCTAGAGGCCCAATTCTGCATTTATTATTTGTGACACTTCTAGGTATTCTACCAGAAATTTGTGTGTAAGGACAGAGCAATTACACCTTGGCAAAGAGCAGATAAAGATAAATCAATTTTTCTCTCCTGGGGACTGGATAACAAAGACTAAGAATATACTGATTAGTAGAGCACAGGCCGAGGCACAGCACGGGAAGCTGGATGCTCGCTGTTGTCACCACACACTCCCAGGGGTGCAGGCACCTTCTCCCTGCCCATGTCCTCCCTGGGGGCAAGGGCACAGCCCTCTGCATGCCCCTCGGCCCAGGGACTGCCTGCCATGGGCTGTGTGTGTGGGCAGGGCTGCCGGATGCCCATGACCCCAAACTCAGGGGTCAGGCTGGCAAGGGTTCAGTCTGGCTTATCCTTGGCTTTCATTAACTCCTGCCTAAAGGATTGAAATTATTAGGAAATTATTAGGAGGAAAATAGTGCTATAAAGGCAGTCACATCATCCCATACATTTATTCGTGGCAACTAAAGGGTAGATGGGTTTGATTTCTATCTTATGTGTGAAACAAAATTTGCCCTGGTGACCCTCTGCCCATTAGAGGTAATGGCTTCTCTCTTGCTGGCTCCTGTTGCAATGGATTCTCTGCTTGTTTCCTGTCTCAAGAGTAACCATGACAAAAGCCAGACTAATGCAATCAACGACCAGGAACAAAGCAAAACAAGACAGCTTTCCTTTTCAGCAAAATAAAAACAAGGATTTGTTTTTCAGCTTGCTCTTGGGCTCTTTTTTTATAGAGTGATCATAAGTTTAAAGACAGAGGAAAATTGCTCACAACTCCAATAAAATTTGGAATACACAGCAACCAGCAATACCAGGGGATTTCCAACCAATATATTAGCCAACAAATCAATAACAAGAGTAAATCCTCCTGCACTGAGAGCAATCAAATGCTCACTAACAGGTACTATCACCTATATTAATATAATCCTCCAAGTGTCAAAGTTAATACCAAAGGAAGCTTATGCTTCATATGTGATAAGCTGAAGGATATTTCTTAATAGTGGTTTAAATAAAAGGAAATTGCATGGAGATTTTGCATTAAATGATCCTGAACTGACTTGGCTCTGCTGAAGTTTCTTCTTTCTGGAGATGCTATGTTTGTTTTATCCCAGAGAGCATCTGGTCCATGAGGACTCTTATGCTAAGCCTGAAGTGAATTCACAATGTTTTAAATCTAGAGGCTTTCTAAAAGTGACTTTCTCTTGGGTCAGGATGTTTACATACAAATTTTTCCATGACCAGTGAAAATCATTCCTTCTAGTGTTTATTTCAAACTTACTTAAATATGTAAACTTCCAAATGTGAGTTTAATATTGTTATGTGAACCAAACACTTGCTTATCATTAACAATTTCTCATCTGCACTGTGATTACATAAGAATATAATGGGAATTTAAATCTCTTAATCTGAAAGAGCCTCCTGAGGATATGTTATGGTTTGGTTTTGTTTTCAGGGAAGAGATACTTGTTGATTATTTACATTTGTACATAGTTCAGCTCCAGAGTTTGGCCAGTCTGTTTCTTCTGGATGAGTTATCTTCATAAGGTTCCTTTCTCACAGGCTGGGAAAATGCTGGTTCTTGTACGAAAATGCACATAAAAATAAATCATATACAGGCAGAAAAAATAACCCTGGATACTCCCTTGCTGTCTCAAATCAGTTGGGGTGGGCAGGTGAATTTGCCTCTGTCTTATCTGATTAATATTTTCTAGCAGGTAATGACTGGCCAAGGGGCTGTACCTCTACAGAAGGAACAAAGTTGCAGTTAAGCTATTTACTGATTTTCAGGTAATTCACTTGCAGAGTTACTACAGGTCCTGAGAAACATACTTGATTTCTCCTTGGTTTACTGATCCATACTCAAAGAGACAAAAATACAAAATTTCCTGAATTGCTTGACAAACTGCTTGACAATGCCTTTCTGAGCTGGAGTAAGCCCCGTAAGTAACTGGGAACAGCTGACGTTCGTCCCGTGTATTCCACATCCCCCAGTCGGAATTCAGAAGCCCACAAAAGGCCATTCACGATTTTGCAGAGGCATGGGGGAAGCTGGCTATGTGCAAACTGATTTAATGAGCTAAGTGGCAGAAAGCAATGAAACAGGAAACATTGCAGTTTGCCAGGAGAAGCAGCTTTCTATTCCTAACTAGGTGTTATTGTTACGGTGGTAATGAGCAAGATCAGTATTCTGTAATTAACAGAAGGGACTTTGAGATGCCAGACTGATGAGTCACAAGTTCAAAGAGTGGGTGTTTGAAGGATATTTATGATATAAAGCAATAACAACTGCCTTTCACAAAATGGTTCACACCTAAATGATGGCACTCTAAAAATTGGTACACGTAGATGTTTTTAACTAAGCAGCGCTGTAACAGATTGAAAGGTGTTTCTCAGGAAAGAGGATATAGAAAAAAGCTGCTACTTTGCAGTAACACCCCTCTAGACAGAGAAAAAAAAAGAATTCTCATTGTAGAATACAGAACAAATAAGATGGGGTTTTACTTGTATATCAGTGAGGACAAGTAGTTTAAGAGAGAAAAGTGGCTATTTAAGAAAGAAGACGAAAGAAATTATCATGCTGGTTCTAAGCTGACTGTGCTGGTATGTGGATCTGGCACCATGAGGAAGAGGGAAAGCAAAATGGCTAATTAAGAAATGATAAAGACTTTGCATCTGATTGCAAATTTCCCGAAAGCATACATCCATCAACATGCTTCATGTGAGTACTTACAGTGCTCTGCCTTTGGTTAAAAATCCGATGCTTTGGTGATTGATAAGGAGCTAATACAGAAATGCTTGAAAAACCTCAATACCAGCCTATTAGCACTTCTGTCTGAAGTGCATTGCAGTGTTCATGCTAATTACTTTATACCATTAACCACAGAAATATTTTGAAAGTATTTTATGGCCTGGTCCTTTAAGAGTTATCTATATGCCTCACTCAAAAAATATGAGCAGTCTCCTTTGTATCATTAGGATTCACACACTTAAAATTAACCATGTGAGTATTTTTTTCTTTCCTTTGTAGGCTGGGGCTTTTGCAGAACTAATGAAACACCAGATGGCTGGATGGCACTGAACTTTAGAAGATGAATAAAGAGTAATCGTGGAAATTATCATCTGGTAAATCACATTACAATCCCATGGAAAATAACAAAAGTGAGGTTTTGGGTTTTTTTAAAAAGGCAAGTAAGCAGCTAACAGCAAAAACAAGCAATGAACAGCAATGAGTTATGAAATTATGATCAGAGACATCTGTGTAGGAGCACAGGGTGACTACAGTGAGGGGACCAAAAATTTGTGACACAGTGCAATTTTGGATCTTGTATCCAGTGTCAGCAGACATCAGATGCACTACCTCAGAAATCATAATCGGAAAATTAATCTCATTTGGGTTAGAAATGAGCGCTGTCTCATGGATTGGCTGACAAGCTTTAAAAAGGCCTACTATAGATGGTGAAATATTGAGCTTGGGGAAAAAAAACCCAAAAAAACTAATGCAAATGTTTAAGCACAGAACAATTTGACTGATGAGGAACATTTATGAGAATTCTGTAACATAGCAAAACATTGACCAAGGGTAGTATGGCAACTGTCACCTTGTTGGCAGAGGAACTTCAGTGAGTGGGCTCAGAGAATAATGGAATACAGAAATTAGAAAGAAAGGGATAGTCCAAAACCAGATAAGCATGAAGGAAATGTCGTAACTAGAAACCATTTTTAATGAGGAATAGTCACATGAAAGAAAAGCTGCATGATCTATAGAGTGGGTCTAAAATTTTTTAGATGCCAGGAAACTTTGTGGACCCACTCCCTTTATAGATGTGGAAGCTAAGGCAGAGAAGCCTCATTTCCTGCCATGGCATGACTGCACATTTACTTGCCTGGTCAGTTTTTCTGTGCAGCATAAAATTTATTTTAGAATTATTAGTTCTTCATCTATTTACTTTCATTATGTTACTACCTTGAGAGCAAGTGAAGAATTTGAGCTTTGTGCAGTACACCAGCCACATATTCCTGTGTGGCCTTCCACTGTATTCTGTCCTTATGTAGAAAAATCAGGCTGGCTGCAAGGCAAAGGAGCCATCTGCATCCACAAAGAAGCAGGATTAAATTCAGTAATGCAGATCAAACAGAGAATGAGCATGCATTGATTAGTCACATCCACATGTCCTCCACACCCTGCCTTCTATTTGTCATACTATTATGTTGTTGGCTTAAAAACACTAGTGCTCAAACAAGAAGCTATTATTAAAACCTCACATAAAGCACTGATGTGAACTTTTGCATTGCAAGTAAGAGTAGTGAAATAGCCTTGCTTTCTGATGTCCCATCCAATGATCTATCAGAGCCTTCATAAACTAAGCACTTTGCCAGACATAGCAGGTAGCTATAATTCAAGCCTACAAGTCCTGTCAAGGTGACGGGTACCTGGTAAAACCAGGAGTCACAACTACTTTTACAATTTAAAAATCTGGGGTAAAAACAAATCAATAAACTGACAGAGGTTATTTCTAAGAAAGAACAAAGAAAGGAAGGAAGAAGGAAAAAGTATACAGGTGAAGATTTCACAAGGTAGATTAGTAGAAACTACAAAGCAGCCTCTAGCTATTTTTTATCCCCAGCTGCACTTCCTCAATTCTGCTAAACCACCACTGAAACTCTACTTATTGATTCACACATTTTTCTATCCATTACAATAAACGTTCTTTTAGATTTAAAATAAGAACAATAAGGTCACAGATTACACTTCCCACTCTAACACTAAGTAGATGGGGTTTAACCATACATAAAAAAATATTTCAATGTCCAGTTAATCAGGGAAGTTACAGGAAGACCACAGTGGATTTGAAGAACTGTTTTAACTAGTAAAAAGTTAAATTCTGTTAATCTAGCATAAAAGTTGAGTATTTTGGGGTTTTTTCTCATTTGCATGGCCACACCCTGAGCGTTTATCTGTTATTATTACTAACTGGTATTTTAGTCCCCAAAAAATAAATTTTCTGGTTCTGAATCTTAACTGCAAACAGATCTAAACAACCTGTATGTCTGAAACCCTTAAAATTTTGTCTGCCTTCAGAAGGCTGAATAGAAGTTGACTGGACAGAAGTAATGCTGTATTTCCCATTTTCCATATATCCCTAAAGTTAATTATAAAACAGAAGATCTGAGTGATTTGCTCTCAAAATTACAAGCATCAGCCACAATTAAAACCCTTTTATTCACTAAAAGTTTGCAGAAGCAATGCAAATTTCCTAATGCCTAAAGTTGATAATGGTCTTGGATCATGAAACTCAGCCCAAACCATGTTCAAGCACTCATGTTTGTTACTGTGTTACTGCTTTGGTACTTGACCTGGCAGAATGCGGGCCAAGGTCAGATAGTAACTTCTTGCCAGAGGAATGTATCTTGGGAGGGGGAGCTTCTCCTTCTTCAGGGTCCTCCGTGCACTGACGCTCCTCCTGCGAGCCCAGAGGAGCCAGCCCAGGTTTCCAAACAGCCATGCAGAACTCTCCTACCGACTGCAGATTTTCACATTTGTATACACCATGCAACATAGAAAGGCAGTTTTTCTGCTACCTGAGAGGTGTGCCTTCACTGTGTCCACTAATGAAATAATTTTTCCTCACTGTTTCATTCATTTTGTAGCATCTCTATTATGTATTTTACATTCAGCCCTCCTATTCTTCTATACATGTTCTACTCTCTGCTGCTTTCTAATGAGTGTATTTCAGTCACTCAGAGTCTGCTATTGTGCACGGTCAGAAAAGAGTTCTTCAACAGGCCAACCCTACATAGCTGACCATGTTATGCACTTAAGTTTTTCAAGGAGCCCATCTATAAACCTTCAGAATTGAAGATAACTTTTTCCGACACCTCTGTCCTGTAGTGGAAATCAATCACTTGTCTTGTGAGTCTGCTTGGACGTCTGGGATGCCACAGGCAAAGTCCTTGGCTTATGTTTACAGGGGCTACCCTGAGACCAAGGCAGGTAAAGCAGCCACCAGCCCAGGGTGTAGGGGCTCCCAGCATGATCTGCAGTAATGATCTGTCAGGAAGCAGGCTGTGTACCACCACACTGAAATATGCTGGGGGACTCTCTTTAGGAATTCAGCATGCCCTCAGGCAAGAATGAAATCACACATCATTTCAATATTGTTTTATGCTTTTCTTTTAGGGAGTTTCCTCCCTTTCATTGGTCTGTTCAAATCTGTATTTCTAAAAATTTTCAAAATAAAAAGGAAGTCCTGAAAAGACCATTCCAACCTTCCTGCAAAAGAGCCGTGTCTTGGAGGTTTCAGATTTTTTCACACACAAACACCTTTCGTCTCAATATGGATTTGAAAAGGCAGCCAGAAAACAAAAAAATTGTGCTCTTATCAGATAATTTTAAACAGGAATGATTGTTTTGTTTTATCATCTTCAAAATTTAGCAAAATTTCAAGTAAGAAGTATGCATTGATGTGGGAGCAGCTTGCAAATAGTCTTGGAGAAGAAAGGAAATATAATTTCATTCCCTTCGTGTAATAAGAAGGTGCAGAACACAAGGACAGTTAAATCTCTGCTGGAGATAACAATAAAGCCCAAGTCCTTTATTTGCCAAAGCCTTTGATTGCTGGTTCTATTTTTTCTTTCAGCAAACACAGTACTCTTCCATTTTAGTGATCTTGCATCTTTTGTTTTTTCCCTGCAGTACTGATGTTTGTTCCCGGGTACAATGTAGATTGCCAAAGTGTTGTCTCAGGGGTTGCTAATGATCCCTGTGGCTCTGCCCTCCCCAGCACAGCCTGGGAGGGATGGAGGCAGCCTGCCCTGCCACTGCATGATCCTGGACTTCTGTCCAGCTCTGGGGCCATAGGAAATATGAGGGTTGCCAAGATTATGCGATTTGCCAAGGTCACACACGAAGGGACAAAAGAGATTTCCTTACTTATGATGTAGTAAATAGAAATTAGAAATTGCTCTTAGAAATTATTTGTGTTTACAGTAAGGATTTCCATTTTCTAAACATCATTGTAATTCCTATCATTGTGAATAATCATCCAGAAGAAACTTCTTTTTCTCGGGTGCTTAGCCCCTGTTAAAAGAGAGGGTTTAAATATACTCAAAGGAGCATCATAAATAGCCTAAAAAGTATCTCTGCCTATGAAAGCTCTACAAATGACTCACAGAGACATGAGTCAGATGGAAAAAATGCAGTTCAGGTACCTGTAAAGGCCTGCATACAGGGCCTAAAATGGTTTTAATTTCCGTGGAATATAAACTAGAAGTGTAGGCATGCACTTCACTTGCTCAGCAAGCTCTCACTGATAACAGCAATTCAAAAGCTTCATCACTTGAAGTCGTACATTGTTCCACTCACTTGAGAGCTAAAAAACCAGTGTCATACACAACAGCCACCTCCACCAGAAAACTTGCCACTCTTTTATTTTTCCTCATCATTAGAGAGAGTGCATCATTAGAAAGCTGAATTGCTGCCCTTTCAACAGAGAGCTGCAAAACAATGGGTGCACAGGGAAACAATACTTAAGGGGAGAAAGTCAAACTACTTTGATCAAAAAATTCCCTGTTTCTTGAAACGAGCTTATAGGCCAGGAATATATAGCTAGTCAAAATATATTTTTTTAATAGCACAGCATAAAATCTACACATCTTTTTGAAATATTCAGCAAGTCACTCCTGCATTGCAAGTGCATTATTATATTGTCTTATCCTAAATACAAAGACAAACAGCTGTAGAGAGATTTTTGCCACACTTCACATATATCAAGCAGAGCAGATATAGCAGCCTCCTTTCAGTAGCAGACATTCTCTCCTGTACGTGAATTGTCTCTTAGGTGTATAAATGAAGATGGGATTATGTCTTTGCTGGAGCAGCAGGTGAATGAATCACAAAAACCCCCTCAGTCAGCCTGTAGATAAAACATGATCATTTTCCAGGCTTTGTGTCTAAATAAAGAGCTGCAGAAAAATGGCCTGATTTGAGAAAGTGGTGGAAAGAAAGGAACTGGTAGAGATACTTATTTTTAAAAAAACATGGTATCTTAATCCATTGATTCCCTGCCTAAGTTAACTTTTGATAAATGCTCATCACTGTTCTTGACTATTCACACAAGCAAGCAAAAGTATGGTTGTGAAGGGGGTAAAGATGACAGTTCTGTTCCATAATGTATTCAGCCAAGGTGCCCTTATTCATGTATTATACACATGGGCATTTTTAATATGCAGGTTGCAGCTATTTAAAACCTTGCTAATGCTTCATGGAAAAAATGGAATCAGTCTACTGAGATTTCACCTATACAGCATGTCTTTTTTTCCCCTCACTATTTTATAACTAATAGCATTTGCACTAACGCTGAATCTTTGTAACTAAAGAGTTTGTCTGCTTTTGCTGTGAGAAGCTTGACTGAAGTTACAGCCCTCACTGATACATCTCTTTGTGTCTGTTGGGATGTTATGAATCGGTTTCCGCTTTCAGAGAGAGCTTCTGAGTTTCTGCAAGTGGCAATAAAGTCCTGCTCTCCCTCAGGCTGAGGAGTGTGGTTGTCAAGAACTGTGGGCTTGTGCCACCCTAAAACACATTTAAATCCTTCAGATTTTTATTACTGCTGCATTCACAGCAAGTGTGTCTAAAATGAACTTTGACACCAATGGCTGGCCTGCCCTTCACAGTATTCTTTAATCAGAAAGGAGTTGTTTCTTGCTGTTTTAAGCCACGTTGCATCAAATTTCTGAAAACAAGAGTATTCAGATCTGGTCTGTTTGATATTGCTGCAGTAATAAACGCAGATACTCTGTTCAATTTATCTATTTTTCCAGACAACATATATTTGCTTATAGATTCTGTTTGGCAAGGTAATTAAAGCATGTACAAATCAGAAATTTCCCAACTATTCAAGATTATTAATATTTTATCCCTTTTCGGGGAATTACTCACACAGAGAAATAAAGACAGATTAATAGTAAAGACATCACACAGCAGAAGAATAACAGGATAATGTGTGCTGAAATGGTTCTCATCCAGGTGCACAGACAAAATATACTCAGTTCGTGCATGAAAGAGCTCTGGTTCATCATCATATGAATTATGTTACTATCACAATTCCTCTGCTTCTTTGACTGCTTGTAGGTACAATAATACCCACAAGAAATACAATACCATAAATTATCTTCAATTATAGGTCAGATATTCACTGTTTGTTTGAAAAGAGATGATCTTCTATTGTTCAAAGTCTTTATCATCTCTGTTTGCCCTTTGCTGAAGTGTTCTAAAAATAAATGCATTTAAAGTTCATCATGATCCTTGCACAGGCTTTTTCTTTTAGGACAGTAATTTCAATCCAGCGCAGGTCAGCAGAAACAAGCTAGAATTATCCTTCTAGACAGACAAATATTTGTAGCAGCTGGAAAAAGGAGGTCACAGGTCTAGCTCTGCTTCACAGGCTACTGCTGCTCTTGTCACAGGTGACCACTACCAATTAACAAACTTACTGGGCATCTCAGCAGAAGGGTTAGAAAGTGAATTAAAGGGTGACTGAGTATTGTCATTCCCCTACCCTAGACAAGAGTTGTTCATGCTCCTGTTGCTATACATCATGAATGCATATAGTGCTTAAAGAAACCTGTTGTTTAGATGGAAGTTGTAAATAACTTCTTTATCTTAAGATATAGAAGCTATTATATGTGCAAATATTCCACTACAATTGTTATTATTGAAATATTAAATATGAAAAATCTAAGACATTTCACCAGCCTGCAAGACTTTCTGAAAGACTACAATTAAATACTTTTCATAAATGGGTTCACATGCATACATGTCGAACACTTTGACACAGTCTATCATTATTGCAGTTGCATTGTTGCATTTTAGTGCCTTTATACTACAGCAGTGAAACCTACATGAATTTTTTTCCTTGCAGCAGCAGTGAGGAATCACCCCCCATGGATTTTTTTTCTGCAGAGTAAAAAAATCTGAGGCAGTTGTCTTTTTCTCTGTGTGTGTGTTATTTGAATCAACTATGGATAGAGCTCACACACTGACACACTATACCACACCATAATATGCTTCAGCCAGACGTCCTCAGGCCTAGAAAAACTTGTTAGTCAAATCTTTAGACGTTTATATGAATTCAACTGAGCATAAAAACTAAATTCTACTTTCATTCAGTGTAAACATGGTAAGCAGTGAAACACGTTCTCAGTTCCAATACTTCTTGATGCAGGTTGAAGTTCCATTTTTCTTTCACAGAAATGGTGAAACAAAGCATATGGTCAGCTTTTTTGTTTCTGTCACAAAAATTACTTTCGTTAATTATCAGACTTCTTGGCAGGCTCAGCAAAAAGTCCAGGGAGATATTTTCAAGAGCCATCACATTTTCACACTACATGGTTTTCAGACTACAAACAGCATGCTTGGCTTGCCCAAAGAATAGGCCTTCCCCCCACTCCTGCAAATGCACATACTGCCACTGAAGTAAATAGCAAATACCAGAAATGTGCGTGCCATGGGGCTATGGGATAGTTACAGCACGTAATGGAAAGCAAAGGTGGAGGGTCCCATTCCTGATTTCACCACTTCACTCTCCCATGTATTGAAGCAAATAGCTGATCTCTACTTTATCTCAATCCTACCCGCTATAATCAGGGGATAATAGTAATACTCACAAAAAATATTTTGAAACCTTCCTGATAAAAATGTCAAGCAAAGCAAATACCTTTAAAAACACTCTGATTTTCTTCTCACATGTTGCTGGAGCTTAGTGCATTCTTAAAACAGCAGCAAGCCAGCAGATGAGGCACAGTTTTCCAGTAGATGGAACCTACACTTGCTGCACATTTCAGGTGACTGAACACTGGGGATTTTTTGTGCAGAACCTGCTTTTTGGTCACTATACTCAGGCACTGTCACAACTGGTCTGAGGAAAGGCTTACTGGTGCCAGATGAAGTAGGGCACTGTGCATCAGTAAACTGGGCTG
>JAOXXN010000120.1:22428092-22459134 GCA_026770055.1 Myrmophylax atrothorax
AGGTTTGGTTCTAAAGGCACAAGATAGATCCTGTCCAAGTAACTAGCAGGAAGCTTGGCCTCTGCACTGAGAAGCATCCTGGAGAGAAGCAGATGAGGATGAGCTTGCTCTACAACCTTGATTATCGCTGTAGCTGTGGCATGTAATGCTCAGAAGTATGTTTGGGGCAGAAATAGTAGCATCTGCCTTCTAAAACACAGAGTGTCCTTGTCATGAGAGCAGGCCATTACTACCATCTTGAAAACAGATGTTCCAGTTCAGCAAAGTCATGTGCACTAAATTTTCTCATATCACAGAAGAGTTTCTTGAATCTTCTGAGTGACTTCTTTACTAAGAAATCAATTCCTACTATCCATTCATCTGACAAGTCAGTGTCTTATACTAACCGTAAGACCTTCAGAGAAATAACTTCATGCTCTTTGCCATTCCACATCCTATGAAAGAGCTTATGAAGGAACAGCTACAGAGACATCTGATGGCTCTGGAGGTTCCTCTTCAATCTTCCTTTTATCATAATCCCCCCAAAGTAAGAGATATTATCCCAGTGCTGGTACTGCTGCTTGGCATGCACAGACATGTAGTCTTGTAGCACTCTTCCTCTCATCTGTCTTGATATCCATGTCTTCTACACAGATTGTAAGTTTTCTGAGGCATTAACTAAATGGAAAAGCTAGACAATGCCCATGTCTCTTGAGTGCTTTTATGTTTGAATAATAATAGTCCTAGGGCGGTCCTGTGGTGTAATGGAGGGCACTCTGGACCCTGAATCCCAAGGTCCTGAGTTCGAGTCTCAGTGGGGACCATCCCCTGGCAGCTCAATGCCTTCCAGCCATCCGATCCTGTCAGATCTTGGATGCTCAGCAGGGTCAGCCCCGGTTAGTACCGGGGGCTGTGACAGTCCCGAGGACTTCACTGTCACTGTCCAAGCTCGCTTGGCCGTGGCAAATGGACCTCAGGACTGAAACGATGGGGCCAGTTCTGCGCACGCTGTGCCTCACCTAAAAATCCACTGTGCAGGCTGGAAGGGCACACCCACGTGGGGAGAGAGCCCTGCCCAAATCTGCATTTGCAAAGCCTGGCCATACACAATAACAATCCTAATACTGTCTTTTCAGTAGAAAAACTGGGACTGGCAGGCTGAGACCAGTGTAGCCAGAAGAACAAACACAGTAGTGATACTTCAAAATGACACTGATGTTCTGCCAGGGCAATGTTAGTAAAATCAGAGAAAAAGGGAAACTTAATGCAACTGTAATGTGCAAGACAAAGGGAAAATAGAGGATAAGGCCTTGACCTGCAAACTGAGAAAAATTTTCTCAGTTTGGTCATTACAAGTAGAGTATTGAAAAGTGATGAAGAAAGGCATCATGGCTAATCCACAAGAGTTCATGTAATACATCCCTATTTTACTTTGGTTGAATTGCAAAGAGGAATCCAAACACCAGAGAAAAATTCCACATCACATTAAAAATGCTATGTATTTTTAAAATTCTTTTGTGACACATTGCTACTGGGATTTGGAGTTTTATTAGAGGTACTTTCATGGCATAGGATATATTATTCATTGTTGTACCCTGAAATTTCAGCTCTTTCCCCTGATGGCACTCCACAAGGGGAAAAGAGCTGATCTGCAATGTTCAAACTGAAGGACTGTGACTTAAGTCTGCATTTACCATCCTTTTCATCTGGATTTCTGAGATGATACCACTGTGAAATTCAGATATAGATAACAGATTTATAATCTATTTTTGAAAGATGCAGGAGATAATAGAAAATGAAAACTCTTCATCCCAGTGAGTGATTTAATTTTTGAACATTTTTATTCTGGGAGAACTCTAACTTGGAAAATTGGTATGAAAATAAACACTGATGGAGAGGGAGAGAGATCCAGTTCATCATCAGAGCCTCACAATCTAAACTCAGCCTTTTAAATCCAGTAACAGGGATAGCCCTGGACATATTGCTGGGATATGAAATGGATGATTCTAACTTCTACTACAACATATTGCACCATTTTACCTCAATTAACTTAGAGAGTACAATTGATTTGGTCATTTAGTTAATTGAAATGCTTAAACAAAACTTTTGTTTACACTGGAAGGAAGTCTTTCATGAAAAGCTTTGTCCATCTTAAAAGAGAACTCACAAAGCACAGGAGATGTGATGCTGGCCACTAGGGAGTAGGGAGATGAATGTAAAGTGAAGTGCTGCTTGTGAAGTGCTGCTTTGCCTGTCTCAGGAGAGCAGCTGCCAAGCAAACTCGAGAAAGAAATCTGAAATCAGACATCTGTATGTGCATTGCGTCCACCATGTTTGCTCTGAGGAGAAAGAACCATATGAAGCAAGACAGCAAAGGTGAAATCCAGCAAGACATCCTACTTTATTGCCATGGCAACCCCACCCTGATGAAAAGTAAAAAGCAATAAAACATCTTCAGGAAAGAAAAAATCAGTGCTGTCTACCAAGGGAATTGAGGAAGATGCACTTTAAGGAAGAGCTTGACATTTCCACCATTTGGTGACTCTTTGAAACAAAGGTATGGCTGCAGTTTTTGCAAACTGCAGAGTTAGAACATATTGTACTTGATAAATTATTTAGTTTGTTTAGCAGCTGAAGTCTGAATTATAAGTGAAAGCTGTAGTTACAGATTAGAATCTTTAATGCCACTGTAGCCAGACAGAATACTATTGTTGTGACTTTCCTTGATGTCTTCTAACATCTGTCATCCCAGACAAGATTAACACTAGAATCACCTTTCCTGCATTAGACTTTCCAGGATGGGTGGCTATGAGTATAGATAGGTATGTGTGTGTCTTATGCAAGCATTCTTCTGAGCCTGTATGTTTGGGCTTATAGAGAGTTTTATGCATTTACACCTGCTGTGTCTAAATCTGTTGCTGATTTACATGTGATTTGAAGTCGATTAGATAAGAGCCCATACAGAGGCTGTGGTCATGGAGTCCAGAAATGAAACATCTGCTTGTAAAGAAAGCAATGACATATCTTCCATCACCACACTGATGCAGAACCAATGTGCAACAAAACAGTGCCCAACGCGTGCTACCAAAGGGGCAGCACCACTCATGTGAGAGTTGAAAACTGCTCTCACACTGTTACTCCCTCTCTGGAGAAGGCTTCTGGAATGGAAAAACAGAGGCAGTGGTACAGCCTGCCATTCCCTTCACTGAAGTCTTCCTGTACAGCAGGGGACTTACAGGCATAGGAAGGTGCAATATATATTTCCCCAGCCAAAGGGAATCCTGTATAGTAATTGTGTTTGCCAAATATAATCCTTTCATTTTCATCTGGTTTTTGCAAACATTGTTTCTTGTAACTAATTTGCATGGGCAATGGTTATTCTAATTCTGTATGGTAATGAGAAAAGCAATAAGACTATCTTACCAAAGGGCACTTTTAAAACTAAATATATTGCTCTGTGTTTTAAATAGCTTGTATCTGTGGCTGTTATTATTCATATCAACTGTAGCTAAGCCCTTACAGTGGCATCTAGACAGATCCTATTTCAGGTTATAATTCTGCATACAAGCTGGTAGGAATATCAAAGAATGGAAAAAGTAGGATTTGCCCTATAAATATGATATTTGCAGGATATGAAGACGAGAACTGACAGCAAATCACTTGATGCTTGATGTAATCACCTTCCTCTATCTCCACATATATATAATTGATGTGGATATCAACATTATTCCTTAGCCCTGTGTGGTCATCACTGCTCACACCATGGGGCCAGTCTAGCTCTACAGCACCCACCCAAACAGTGATGCCCCTTGGAGGAGAGAGAGGGAAGCCCAATCCAGAAGCAAAGCCCTTGGCTGCCCCATAGCATGAAACCCTGAGCTCTGCTCTCACACTTGGCAACAGTGATGGCATATATTCTGTAGGACATCCAAATTACAGCCCTACAGAAAAACTCATGGAAACCCTTTAAGAGGCATTAGAACACATTTTTGAAAGTGGCATTTAATCCCTTGGTAAATGGAAGGATAAAACGCTCAGTACTGTCATAAATTAATACCCCTTTTTCCTTCAAAGGGAGGCTGTGGCCTTTAGTCTCTACTACATTAATCAGGAACCATGTCAGAGTTTAACACAATACTGCATTAGTGCATGATGTAAAACAGAGTTATGATCACAAGAACTGTCTGGTTCCATAGAAAAGAGTGTTTGGGCTTTTGCAAAACTACTTCATTCATGTGAGAAGGAAACCTGTGCCTTGTGGCCAAGGCTTTGGACACTTGGATAATTCACTGAAAGACAGCACAGTCTGAAGTTGTTTTAGAACAGAATTGACATCAGCTCAAACTTCCTCATTGAGGACATGGCAGCAATAACTTCTCTTTGCAGTGAGTGCATCTTTCCTACTAGTATTAATGAGGTATATGGCTTTTTGTATTTTCCATCAATATTAATGAGATGCACGTGCCACTAATGATAATGTGAAACACGCATGCATGTAACTCTCATTAATGATCATTAGATATCCACAGGAGAACTCTCATTAATGCTAATGAGTGTTGCACGTACATGGAGTTCCCATCAGTATTAGCCTGAGATCTATGTGTATCTATTGCCCATTAGTGTTAATGAAAGATATACATGCATGTGGTTGAAACTGTCATTAATGCTAATGTGATGTATGCAAGAACTGACAAAATAATATACTTTGTCTTGATAACAGAAACTTGCCCTTTGTGTTTGGGTTCTAGTTCATATTTAGGAAATGCATTGCTTTCTATTAATAATCTAGTTTGGGTGTTACTTTGTCCGGGTACTAAGTACAATGCAAAATTAAGACAATGCAGAGATTAATTTTTCAGATGGTGGGAATTCTCTTATCTATGTCACAGACTACAGAAGAGCGATTGAAGTGTTTATGCTGGGGTCAGTATGTGGAGGCAGTGGATATTTGCTTTGATTCAATGGAATTTGATCAAAATTGCCTTTCTTAATAGCAATAAATCTCACCCAAAGCTGTACTCTGATAGGTACTTAGGCAGCTGTGATCTGCCTTGAACTTGGGTCGTGCCAGCTATGCTTTAATTGGACCTGTGAACTTTATGGCAACTTATTTTAAAATTTTTCTTTTGTAGTTAGTTGCTTCTAATTGATTAGAGGCTGTGTGTGATTGGGCCTGAATTGTACACTCAAGTGAAAGGACTTAGTGGAATTTACAAACTGAAAATGTGACATGTGGGCAGCGGCCTTTGCTATTTCTGAGGGATCATTTTTACAGAATTTTGTTATGTATCTTTCCTATTATCAAAAGCCTACAGATAGACTGTAAACAGAGAAGACCTCAAAGAGTTAATTTTAAGATCACTGTCAAAAAAATAAGTCCCTGTAATATTCTTTTTCAAAAATGTAAACAGGGCATACCACACCATGACCTTAAAAATTCCAGAGATCTTTAGCTAAGAGAGGCCTTATTCTCCACTGGCTAAGAGCATGCCCAACCACTTTTGCCTTGCAGAACAAGTGTAGCAAAACAGCACAAAAAGGTATCACACCTACTTTACACCACTTCATAATTTCATAAGGAAACACCTAGAGAAGAGTGGGTTTCTAGGAGCTACACCAGTACTAGTATCTTGTATCCTTTTCATCCCCATATCTGTTTCAGGACTAGTCTCTTGATTTTTAAGACTGGGAGATAACTTACTGATAAAAAAGGGAACTTCTCAACTCAAGAACACATAAGTTTGTAAAGGAAAGGGAATGTTTTGCATTGCTACACTGTTTTATGCTTACAAAAACTCAGGAAACACTACTGTCTTTGTCAGAGAGCCTGTCTGCATAATATGCTCATGGCATTGGTGTATATAGTCTGAACAATTCTCATTCCTCAACTTATCTCTTCCCAGCCATTTTGTTCCTGGGCTAACCCCAGGGCTCCAAATCACACCAGCCCTCATTGTAAAACAGTGCTTTGAATCAAATAATCGAAATTAACTGTTTTGGAGAAAGGACACAGCACTAGGGTGCTCTGTTTGTTTTTTTGTTTTTCTTGTGATCAAGTCATACTGAGGACAGTCATATAAGCGTAACTGAGGGGACTAAAGACTGCTGTGCAAGGACAGGAACAAGCATTTTGAGAAAGGTGGTTACCACAAAAGACAATGTCTCACCAAACCATAATCTCAGATCCAGCAAAGTCCTCATGACTCTTAGAATCACAATATTCTTAGGATTTTTAAGGGCTAAGGCCACACCTGGATGGGAATTAAGAACCAAATTAAAATCTGTGGCTTAGTTTTCCTGTTAATCACTTTTTCTAGATTCTTCAAAAATACACCTGCTCTTAATTTCTTTATTGCTACCAGGCAGAAAGGAAGGAGGTTCCAAGTCATAGGAGCAAATATAAAATGAAAACAAAACAATCCCAAACCCAAACAAAACAGCAAAAAAGCGTGGTCCTGAAACAGCATGCACTTCAATCTAGGCATAAGGAATTTAATTTGGCACTCAGTTTCATCTAACAGCATCCTAAGAACTAACAAAATTCTGTCACAAAACCATGACTTAGGGCTCAGTTTTCCTTTCTGAGCATGCAACCTTTGTTTACATATTTGCAGCTCTGGGGCTTAGCAGTGTAATCAAGTGCTCCCAATTTTAATTAAGGGAGTTAAATTTGCGTATGCACACTCCCCTGTTACTGGTGTTAATGCCTCAGCAGTGCCAGCAGCTTTGAAGGAACTAAGAAAACAATAAATGACAGAAATAAAAAAATAAAAATCTAACAATCAGGGTTTTTTCACAAAAGTAAGAGAAGGAGCAGAGGTGACTATTAAATATTTTCATAAAGCTAACATGCAGCAACTGAGATTCTGGATGAGCTTTTAAGTGAAGAGGTGTTTTCATAGCTAATACAGACTCCTTGTCTTATCAAAGGGCCTCAGGTAAATAACTCAGGATCAAGATTTTTCATTCTATGGGAAAGCCAGGCAGCCCCTCCCCCATGTAACCTGGAGAGATGCTTTTGGTTGGAGAAGTAAAGCCTTGCACCTCAGGCTTTCACAGGATCCTCCAGCTTGCTGCTTCACTTCCTTTTTGGGTCACCACAAACATACAGATCTCTTCTGCAGGGGGATGCTGACAAGAACCAGGGCAAGATGGATAAGTGTCTGACTTATTTAAAAAAAGCCAGTAAATTTTGTGGGCTTAAGACAATGTCACTGAGACATTCACAGATAGACTGAAAAATAACATTTTGAAGTAAGTAGACAGGGGGTTACCCAGGGGGTGGGAGGAAGTTTTGGGTTTTTATCTTAGTTTGACTATACAATCGTCCAGTAAAATTTGTACATTAGCATTAATTCCCACGGGTCTGCTCACATCCAGAAGGCAAGTCTCTCATTTTAAGGAGAGAGAGAAAGAAGTTTGGCATAATATAATGTTCCTTGGAACAATCTCCCTTCCCATGCAGGTACCTGAGTGGTTAGAAGGGAATCCATCCTTAGAGCTTACTGAAAGAGCACACCATGGAAATGAGTGTGTCTGTATTAACATTGGAACTGCAACTACAAAACCCTGTACAACATAACAGGCTCCAAAGAAGCCACTCTGTTACATTCAGTAAAATGTGCCCTTTTATAATTGCTCAAATGCATTTTGACATGATAGACCAAATACAAAGAGCTGGCCTATTGAACAAACACTGCTGTATGCTTTGGAACAGCCTATTGGGTAAATAACAAAAAGTTTTAAAATGGTTCAACCATGTATTTTCACAGTATGACTGAATTGCATCACAGAAAACTATTATGTTGATTCTCAGGCATGTCCACAGGTGATTTCCTTTCTTTTCCTTTTTGTTTCACCGTTTAGCATGACTGTTACATATGCCACTTATATAAGGATGCACAGTTCCTTGAAGTTCTTGGGCACAAATTATAAGAAACCTGTTGTAAATTCACCCCATGCCAAAGTGGTTTAGCTGCTTTGGTTTTAAAGAACAATCTCAGTAAATATTTTAACATAATCTGGGTATAAGGGGATTGAAAGGTGATACTGACAGAGGGAAAGGTATTTTCTAGCTAATGGGGAGGAGATGAAGTGGTCTTTGTCTACTGCAGACTTTAATTCCCCCTTTATTTTCTGACCTGTTTTTCAACTTGATTCTTCTTTCCTGAACTAACAATGGAAACCTTTTCATAACACCCCCATTTCATGACAGAGAGAAAAGACATTTTGATCTATGTCCGTCATTGGACTTGGTCATAATTTTCTTTCATCTTATGCCCTGAAAAGGCTGATGGAGAACAGAAATTATCACAAGACTGATTCATTTTCTCTGTGAAATACAATAAATTAAGAGCAGAAAAATAATTGATTCCTAGAGCAGTCAACAAAAAGTTTGTTGTCTAATTATCCAGGGCTAAACTATTCATAACTGACATTCTCACAGCCTAGGAACAGCTAAGTCAATAGGGCAACATTTTGTTCTCATATCTTTAAATCAGGAGATACTCCTCCAGATTATACAGCTGCAACTGTGAATAGAATATTTGAGTAGAAATACTTTCCTGGCCTGTCTTATGAGCTTTGCTGAGCATTTCCTCAAGGAGCTACCTCTGACTCTTTCTTGGTCCCACAGAGAGCTTGGCACTGAAGAAGCTGAATAACCTTATTCACCCAGGAAGGCAGGTAAGAACCCCAGAACCTGTGAGGTACACAGAGCACCAGAGACAGACTTGTTACAGCCTTTCACTTAAAAGTGAAAGAGATGCGAAAACAGGGAATAGAAGACACATTTAAAAGTGTAGGAGTCTTAAACTGCAAAGATAAACACTAAGCAAGGTACTATTCTGCTTAAAGGTAGCCAATAGAAAGTATTTAGAGAGTTACATAAGATAAAGAATACAGAGACCGAGTTTCATAAAGGGGAAAGGTAATGTTTAGGCTGAGCATGCCAGCAAAAGTCCCTTTAGTGGAAAAAGAGAGACTATCTTCTCCAGAAAGAGTGTCACACCTCACCTTGTCCTGGAACTCTACCAAACAGACTGTTCACACAGCTGCTCATGGAAGTGGGAGCACTTAGGAAACCAGTTTAAAACAGATGCTTTAATTTTCAGACAGTATTAGTTAGAGGAGATTAATTCTGGACATGATTTCAGCAGATGAGGTTTCAAGACGTGCATCAAATACAGCATACAAGGCATCACAGCTTATTAACAAAAAAGTTTTGTAGTCCAGGTTAGAAGTGAAGAATATAACATCATGAAGTGTGCTTGGTTTTTTTTGTGTCTTTCAGTTAAGAAAAAGAAACAATGTTTTCCAGAGTCCAGAAATTGATGACAGTCTGAATAGAAAACCACAGTTACAACAGTGAACTTTTATGGAAACTCCGAAGCAGAAGGCATTTTGGAATGATTTTCATTTTACAATGTATCTTGCAAGCACCTATAATAAGACACAGCTTCCAGCAGTTACCAGACTCATTGCAAAGAATATTCAAAAGGATTTTCAATATGGAAAACAATATGTCATGCATCAAATAATAAATTTGAAAACAGTGCTTAAATAGTATCTGAGACCAGCTGCCATTTGCATGGTTACTTTACTTTTACTCAGAAAATGCTTATCAGTATCTTCAGGGTTTTCTATATGGAAGAAACAGTAGATTCTCTTTGATTTCATGGTTAACTAAAACAACACGAGGTGTTTAACAAGCATGGCTGTAAATCATGACAAAGCATCTGGGGGCTTTTCATTTTCATGTCCCATCATGAAGACTATAATGATTTGCAGTGTTTACTAGCATGATTATCTTTCTAACAGAGAAATCAAAGACTTTGTGTTGGGTTTTGTTTCTTTGGGTTTTGTTTGTTTGTTTTCCTGCAAAGAGGATATATGATTTTGCAGGTGAGAGAAAATCAGCACTCTTATGGAAAAAGGGGTGGGCTCTCATATTGTCACAGTACAGCTAAATGGATGATTTAAGGCGGAGAAGTCAAAGCTGTAGCATTTCCACATATGCCAAGCCCATCAAGCCCCAGTGCTTCTCAACATTAAAAACTGAAATAGTTCTTCCATAGACTGCTGTATAATTTAGCAGAACTGCTTTGCACTTCACTGAGCCATAGTCCAAAGAAACTATTCACATGAAAAGGTCTGCTCTGGCCCAGGCACACTTAAAGTGGGCAAATAAGAAGCTAAAAGCAAGACAGCTTGGTAAGGAGAGAGACATGTGCTCCTCGTATACTAAAAAAGCTCTGTTGTGTCCCCCTGGGAAAACCTGGGAAGAAGATGCCACACACACACACTGACTTGTTTTGGGTGGTCAGGCCCTAAACTGGGCAGTGGGACACAGTGTTTGTGTGTGTGTTTATGCAGTGCAATGCACACACTCACTTGTTGGGAACCACAGAAATGCCAGGCAAGAATTACCACTACTAGTGGCCTATTCAGTGCCACAATCAAAAGTGATTTGGTGAGATGCTGCCAGAGTGCCCCTGCCCTCAGCCAGCACCACTGAACTCAGCCACCCCTGTGTGAGCTACCCACAGGGTCAGGAAAATACACGGCTTCATCTTTATTTGGCAACTTGCACAATTAAAAAACAGTTCAGGATTTCACACCTATTTGTCACCTGGCTAAGCAGCACTTTATTTGGCAGAAACTAAATCAGGCCTCATAAGCAGAGCATATGCCAATACTATCCTGATTAACTAACAGTCAATACCACACAGTCATCAGTTTCCACAGAGATAGTACCACTAAAACAACTATCCCCACTCGGTATGGCCCAATTAAGTAGAGTATACAGTAATACTACTCTACATTTATACAAGCTGTTCATCCTCAAGCACTTCAGAGATTGTAGTGTTCTGATCCCACTGGTGAGTGTGTTATAGCTGTCTCAATGCAGCCACACTGAACGAGAGCAGTTTGACAGGTGCAAGGCAGCAGCCAACTGGCATGGCAGTTTCTGAGCTACCACAGATGCAGGAACAATACTGCAGTGTTCCTGGGATAAACCCATGGTATTTAAAAAAAAAAAAATTAAAAAAGGCTTTTGAGTTTCTGAATCTGTCTTTGGAAGAAAGCATTTTAGCTTTATAACTAATCAGAATAAATCCATGGAATAAAATGCACAGACCTCAATCAAATTAATTTGACAAAACAGCCAAGACATCTCTTCTTATACACAATTTCACAGATTCTGCAGAATAAATATTGCAAAATCCGATATTTGGACTCCTAAGCTACCTTTGCCAGTGACTGAATGCTGAATTACTGCTGGATGTTTTTTCCTTCCTTCAGTACCTAATTTCAGTTTTATTTCCTCTTTTTACTGCAGAAAGTATTTCTGACTAACCATCCACTTCTACAGCCAATTTTTTGTTATAATCCTCCATTTTATAAATGCAGAAAATATCTCATCTTCAGCTACATTTTTTTAAATGACAGTGGGAATGAAAATGAGGTATTGAATGCTTAGCTTACTTTTCTCTGCAAGTTTTGTGCAATACTTTATATACGTGGTGTATACAGCATCTTGTTTAGTTGTTGCAGATGGAGTGACTCATTCACTTGTAAGAGAGTAGCAACAATACATTTGATTGATATAAGACAGTGAATAAACAACATTCAGTGGTAAATGCAACTCAGTTTAACAAGATTTTATGTCAAGGTACACAAGTATCTACTACATAAAGGACAAGGTCAGACAAAACTGATGTCCAGAAAGGATCCCCTTGCATTCTGAACATCTCAGAGGGGAGTTCAGATGCAGCTGAATCCACACTTAGTCCCAGACTTGCTCAATGATTTATGTCTAAAGGATTATATCCTTATCATCCAGTACATACTACTTAGCTAAGATTTCAGAATTTCAGTATGTTTATTCCTAATTCACTTACTGAGTATCTGGCATGATAAGGATTCTCTCACACTTGAGGTAGTAAGTTACTTGTAACCTTGAGAGGCATCCTTACTCAAGGTGAGATCCTGGTGTACAGCCCACTGCTAGGCAGGGGAGCTCAACAGGCCATGGGCTGTCCACTATTTATAGAGTAAGATCATAGAATCATAGTTACAATTGCAAACCAACTACAGATGCTTCTTTCTTCCAAATTTGACTTGAATTGGAACACTGACCAGCACTGTGGTTAGTTGGGCGTATTGCTCAAATTAGCCCTTGGCTATCTGTCTCTCTCAAATCTGCTTGGAGCTGTTTGCAACCATCATGACCAGACACATCCAGAGCAGTGCCACGGGTGTTCTCACTTGAACAGGTTACAGGAAATAAAGGTCAGGTTGGGCTGGGAGCAACATACCATCACATTGGTCCATCTGCAACATACACATACATCCCTTTCCTTGATAAAGCCTCTCCCTCCAAATTCAACTGGGATTGTACTCACACTTGGAAGATACTGCAGTGCCTGTGGCTACACTAGCCCAGCTACCTATTGAAAACAACTCTTCCCATCTGCTCTATTAAGCAAACCACCTTCAGCTAACAGAGAACTTAAACTATTTGTTTAGGAGGTTGTCCTTTTCTGCTGCCATGAGGTTTTTATTTCTCCAGAAGATAGCAAGTGTTTGGGGTTTTTTTATGCTAAGGATGTTGGAAAGTCCTGCAGAACTACCATTTTCCTTTGGAGATGTCAGCTTTCAGTTGTCCTGACCTTCTGTTTTGTTTTGTAAAATATGGAAATACTACGAAAATACTATTGATAAAGTACCATACTTCAAAATGCTTTTACAAGCAGTTCAGTAAAGTTATTTGGTTTATTGCCATTTTCTCATTATTCAAAAATGGAAGAAGAGGTTTTGCTCATACTTGCTAAAATAAAAATGTTACTTTTGAGAAGCATTAATTCAAAAAGCTCTGTAAGCCCATGTTTAGCTCTGGCATGTGCTTACTATTTGTGCAAGGGGACTTAATTCACTCTCAATGCATTGTTTTTGAATAGAGACATTTCTCGGAATTGTAGCTGAAGTACCAAGAAGTTTAGCCTCAGAGGTAAATGTTTTGGAAGGTTAATAGCCTGTGGAAATAGTGGAGTCCTATGTTATGTTTAGTACTCACTACAGCTGAAAGATGAAATAGAGACTCTCTTCATCCAGGCGCTGAAATGCAGCCACCTGTGGGGAGTAATGTGCCAGCTCTTTAGTGCAACAGTGCAAAACCATTTAAGTGGGAAGTGAAGCGTTATGCCTCAGTCCAAAGGGAGTGTTTGCCATTGTTATTACTGAACAGCATGACATTTTTCTCTTGGTGGAAAGCTCTGTTTGTGTAATGCCATCTTTTCCAAAGGATTTGGCTTTGCATACACAGGAAATCGGATCCTGCCATCAGTTTTTCAATAACACACTGCCATGGACCAATCTCCCTACTTAGCACTAGAAGAAGCCAGCAGAGGCAAGACCATGGACAAAGCAAATGCCACTTAATGCAAGTGCCTACCTAGTAGGGTTACTGTTATTTATAATGTTTTTCACTAAACACTTCAACAAAGATCACAGTTTAATTAATCATAGGCTTCCTTTCTTTTCCAGCAGAATTCATTGTCTCTCCCTAATTTGGGGAATTTCTCTTGTAAAGTTAACTTTGATCTGAATTTTAACCAAGGCCAACCTATTCACTTTAAAAACCTTTATCCTTCCACAGTAGAAAGGGGCGGTCCCATGGTGTAAGGGAGAGCACTCTGGACGCTGAATCGCAAGGACCCGAGTTCGAGTCTCAGTGGGGACCGTCCCCTGGCCAGATCTCGGATGCTGAGCAGGGTCAGCCCTGCTTAGGACCGGGTGCTGTGACAGTCCCGAGGACTTCACTGTCACTGTCCAAGCTTGCTCGGCCGTGGCAAATGAACCTTAGGACTTAAACGGTGGGGCCGGTTCTGTGCACGCTGTGCCTCACCTAAACAATCCACTGTGCAGGCTGGAAGGGCACACCCACGTGGGGGAGAGTCCTTCCCAAATCTGCGTTCGGGAAGTCTGGCCATACATACCGCTGAAAACAGCAAACTCTGTAATTTGATATGTCATCAAGTGCTTCAGAAAATAAGAATGAGCTTTCTATTTTAGCATTGCCAAAACATAATGGATAAGAACTTTCAAAAAGAAGAGTTTACAGAAGTCATTAAATTTACACCTCCTTTGTACAAGCAACGCTACCAGTTCGTTAAAGGTTTAGTGGAGAAATACAAACCTAAGAAGGTTGGTATGTTTTGTCTCTTTAGGTTATACATTTGAAAAGAAGTTAACATTTGGTATCTCAGGAAGACAAAATGCACAGATAACCTGTTGACCCAATTCCCAAACAACATTAGTGAGGAACTGTTGTTAAAACTGAATTGCCATAGCAGAGACTTGATGATAATACCTTGTTTTTCGGGGGTGCATCTAATTTATGTTACTTGATGGAAAGAGGAGAATATTTAAATGAGAGAAATGCCTTAGCCTGTTTTGGAGAGTAGGAGGCATTTTACTTTTAATTTAATGCTGAGGCATTTGGTTCAAGCTGCTTTCATCATAGTTGGGTTTTGCTTTCTGGAGCTGTTAGTTCCATATGTGGTATCAGGTTTGCCTCGTTGTTCACATGGATGTTCTGAGATGAGAAGTGGCAGTGAGAGTGTGGGATTATGTGAGCCTAACTGATCTCCACTTTCTCAAGGTCTTGTAACCCCTTCCTGTGTTGTCGTGTCATCCCCTCCCAACATACTGGAACTCGTTTCAATACTACTTTGAAAAGTTAAATTTTTTAAGTAATGTGCTGTAGTGATTGTTTGCTCTTTTCTAGCATGTTGTCTACCCTTCCTTCTCCAGAAGCACTTCCTAAATCTGCAGTGTTTAACTCTGAAACTGATGTCACTGTCTTAGGGGGCAAGCAAGAAAATGATGGGAAATGCACCTGCAGTGCACTTAAGCAATCATACTTCTGGTAGCTAATAAAAATCTAATCCAGTCTGTGAGGTCATGGCACTGTAATCTGTATTTAAATAGGACATATTCTCTAGTGTTGCATCTATATTTAAATTTGAATTTTCTGATTTAGGATGTGGAAGGGGTGGGAGGGTAAACTTTGTGTTTACTGACCAGGGAGAGCGAAGCTGGATAGGAACAAGTGAGGATTTCCACATGGAGAACAGCAGTGTGCTTTGACCTTGACTGAGCCTGAGAAGGAACAGGAGGGTTTGGTTTCTCTACTCAACTATATCTTAAGTTTACAGAAAAGAATATCTGGTTTTGGTTTTGTGGTCTGAATATCCCCAGACTTCCCCACTCATTAGACTGACCCTGTAAACTTGTTTTCTTCAGATTCTTTGCTGCTAACTTGGCTGCTAGTGAGCCTGTTCTCAGTGTTCTGGGGGGAGAGCAGTCCTGTGAAAAGCAGTGGTGAATGTGAAAATTTCCACAGCTTTTATACTTAAAATCATACCTTACTGTTATTCATGTGGAAGACATTCTCCACTATCAGTGGGATGTTTTACATGTACTAATTTATAGGTCTAATAACAAAAGTTTAATTTTTCTAGAAAACTTGTGGTATCTTCATATACATTTTTAAAAAAGAATTTTCAAACCTGCATCTGTCCTACTTGCTTGCAACTGTAAATTTTAGTTGTGATTGTGAAATGCTTTATCATAAATATTCAAAGTATTTGGAATATAAATGTCAAAATATTTGGAATATATAGCATTTACACATTGTTTAATGTTTAATTTACAGGTGGCAGATTTAGGATGTGCTGACTGCAGGCTTCTCTGGATGCTGAAATTCTGCCGTTGCATTGAAGTGTTAGCTGGGCTAGATATCTGTGCAAGTGTAATGAAAGAGAAAATGTAAGCTTTTTGATTGTGTTTTAAGGTTTGTATTTGTCTTGATGTAGTGGTGTGGTGGGTTGACCCGAGCTGGAGGCCAAGTACTCACCAAAAGCTGCTCTATCACTCCTTTCCTCAACTGGGCAGGGGAAAGAAAATACAATGAAAGGCTCATGAGTTAAAGGGCAGGGAGAGATCACTCACGTGTTTGTATTGGATATGCTTTTTTATATACCTGTAAAATAGTCAACCTTTTTGAGATTTATGAGGTATCTATGTAGGGTGTTTTCTAGTTCATTTACATGCACAATTTATCTTGTATTTACCTTGTATTAAGGTCCTTTCTGTAACACTGTATTTTTAATACTTTTGTAGGCATATGTTGTCTCCTCTTCCTGTTGATTATTTGCAACCATCTGAAAGATCCCTAACTGTTACATTGTACCAGGGGTCAGTTGCCCATAAAGATCCTTGCATGCTTGGTTTTGACTTGGTGACGTGTATTGAACTGTGAGTATTAGGCCAACACTCAGCATTTTTCTAAGTTCATTAGAGTTCAGTTGGGAATTTTGTCCATATTCCAACAGACTTTATCAAACCTCACAAGCAGAAGAGTAGAAGTAGAAAAGTAGCAAATAGAGGAGCGGCATCTACTAACTTGTGCTTAAATGAACCATACTAAGCAATTCAAGTGGTGCTTGCACATGGTGGGCAAAGGATGCTGATGAAAAAGTACAAAATGCAAGAGGAGATTTGCTCAGACAAAAACCTCTGTGCTGCCTCTTGGCCACAGTGCCAGTGCTGATATTGCAGAGCTAGGTGTAGAATTAAAAGTTACAGATACGGTTTGGTTTTTGGTTTTTTTTTGGACTGAGTAAGATTAAAGTACAGTAGTGTGTTTTTAAACACAGACATCAACTTATTCTTTTCAGAATAGAACACCTGGAAGAATCGGAGCTGAAGAAGTTTCCTGAAGTGGTGTTTGGTTTCATGGCTCCAAGTATGATTGTGATTAGTACTCCAAATTCTGAATTTAACCCTTTGCTTCCAGGAGTGACGTTACATAGGCATCCAGATCACAAATTTGAGTGGAGCCAAGCGCAATTTCAAAGCTGGTAAGCTCACTGAACATGGTATGCTGACAACTGGGTACCCAGTAGTGTGAGAAACAGATGGCTGTGCATTGTCAGAAGGGTTCACTTGTGTAGTTTGCTGTCAGTGAAGTGTCACCTCTTGACTTGGTGAAATGTTAGTAGTTAAACATATTCTGTGGGATTTGTGTTTTATGATGGTAGTTAAGTTTGCCTTGATTTTACTGTAACTGCTCTGCAAAAAAAGATTTAAAACTTTTACTTACCTTTTCTGTGTCTTTATTACAATGAACTCATTTGAAGTGTAAGGTATTAATTAGCTTTTGCATAATACACTGCTATAGAAATGCTTCATAAAACCCCAAGAAATGTGCTCACTATGTATAGTGTGCAATCACTCAGTTAGTCCAGACCTTTCTGTACGAGTATGAAAGCAGAGTTATCAAATAACCACAGCAGTGGGGCATGTTGGGTAAGGTCAGGGATAGTTTAGTGAACGGTGGTACAATGAAGGATTTTATGCAAAACACATGTACATGACAGAGTGTTACATAAGATCTTACTCTTAATAACAGTAGATGTAATAAAAATGAAATCTAGAGGGATGTGTATCCTGTAACATTCAGCTGTCAAGCACTTGTGGAAGAAAATATATGGTAAAGAATGCCATACCTCAAAAGGCAACTCTTGGTCAGAAACTGTATCTTGCAAATTTTGCCCCTTAAATTATGTTGTTTCTGCTGGAGATGTTAAAGTATACAGTGATTATTGAGTCTTCAGTTTTGCAAAGCTTGAAGGATATATCTTTCCCACATAATGATACTAAAACCTGCCTGCATTGTTGGCTGAAGGATGCATACCTTAGAGACCATGACTATGAGTTTAATAAATTTAGATTTTGCTTTTAGATATTAATAACATTAGAATGATTTTTAAATTTTTTTTGAGCTGTAATCACAAGAAAGTTGTGTTGTGAAGTGTAAGTATTACAGTATTCTCTCAAATACATGGGTTGTTAATTTAGTTTACTACTTTTTCATGGAGAATGATGCAGGTAGGTAGTGCTATTTTAGTTCCCTCCACATCCCTTTGTTCACACTGGCTGATACACTACAAGATGGTTTTCATTTAGATGTCACGCACCCTGTTAGAACCTTTATCAGGTAGACTTTACTCTTTATACATTTACAACAAACCACACTTTTTTTTTTCTCTATTAAATGGTCTCCTGTGGTTTTGGGGTGTGTATGTTTTTATGGGTTCCTCTCACATAATTTTGTTCTTGCAAATCAGTAGTTTTTAGCTCACTTTTAATACGTTTAACTTGGTGATTATGTGAATGTGAACATTTTGTGCATGTATTTTAGAAATAATGGTAGTGTTTGGATGCCTAAATTACTGATACTGAGTGATTCAGACTGTGGTAGGCATATGATTGCAGCTCTGATACAGCAAGTTTTGACAGTGCTTATCTTCAGGCATGTGAGTATTGTTAGAGAAATTGTGCTCAGCATTCGCAGGCTAAGGGTCTTGCTTCTCCTTAAGGTTGCATCTTTACCACATGGAAATTTGAATATTTCATATGATTGGGATAATTTGTCTTTCTTAGGGCTCTAGAGACTGCTAAATGCTATGATTATTCAGTGGAATTTACTGGAGTAGGGCACCCACCAACAGGAATGGAGAGTGTTGGGTTTTGTACCCAGATAGGTGTGTTTGTTAGAAAATATCCTCAAACCAGTGAATCTGTTCAGTCTGAGAAACCCACTGAAGCAGTTTACAAAACAGTAAGTATTATTTTCTTCCTTTAGAAGTATGAATAAATAGTAGAATTGTCTATGATTGCTTGTGAAAGTGTTGTTACCATGGACTACTATTGATATCGTGTCTTAGCTCTGATTGTCACACCATCAGATCAAGAGTTTCATTCTATGCTTTGTGTTTCTAATTCTATAAAGGCCTTTAACTTTTAGGGTGTTTGCAAACTAACAATACAGATAATCATTCTTAACATACTCTTATCCTTAGAATGAAAATTCTCAATTTTGTCAAGTATACTATTTTTATAGTTTTTTTCCTCTAATCATTCGTTTTGTTTGTCGTGGTTATTGGCAATTACAGACTTTTCAGATGCATAAGAAATAAAAAGCAAAAGAAGTATTTCTAGCTAAATGCTATGTGGTATATAAATATTTTTTTTTCAGGGATGACATGAAGTAATAATGCAAAAATAAATATGTTGGGTTTTTTTTTTCAGTTTTATGAGGACCTACTTGTTTCTGTGAAAATACTCTAATATTTAAGTTCTTTGTGTAAAAATATATGTGTATCTCTAAATGACTTGTGACCCAAACTGAAACATGCAGTGACATTATGGTTATATCTTTTACAGTTTCCAAGCTATTAAAACAGTTGAAATTTCTTTTTTTGCAATTTCTACACATGTGAAATGTCACCTGTCATCTCCTGCCATTAACAGAATCATGAAGTGCTCTGTAATGCTCAACAAACTTGGAAATATGTCTGGGTGACTGACATGTACTAGAGATTGCTGTCATTATCTCCTGTTACGGAGTCATTAAGGAGGGAGTTTTGAGTTTAAACAAGAGTGTTAATCTCGTGTGTTTCTTATCAAACTAATTTTTATTATGTTTTATTTATTTATGGGAATAAATCAGTATTTTGAGATGTAATTGGAAAGTAGAAAATAATTACAAACAGTGGAACTTCATTGGTACCGCGTTGGTATAGAGCCCTTCCCAGTGAGCTGGTGGGAATGAGTTTGTCTGCCTAGTTTCCTTAATTGCCTTGGAGTATAGCTCAGTAACCACAAGTTCACAGATTTTGATGACAATTTATTTTTAGCATTCCCTGCAGCTGTGAGAGCATATTTAATGTTTTATTCTGAAAACAGAATGAATGACATGCTGGTTTCCAGATGACAGTTCAGAAGTAGTTTAGAATCCCCATAAGCTGTGGAGGTATCACCAAAGCTGCCTCATGAGTAACGTGAGAAGTAAGATAATTATTAAAAAGAACTAAAGAATTGCAGGGCTTCACCTTTCCTGTTCTATGAGTGTAGCTTGCAGGTATAAGCTTGGGTTTTTGTTCTTTTTTTAAGTCCTGTTAACTGCCATTGTAGCTGTAATACATAAAATCAACTCATATTGCCTAGTTTTTGTTATCTGAAAATGTTTAATAAGCAAAACAGGATTGAATAAAAAAATTCACATTTTAGAAGTTTTTTTGACAGCAAATATTAAACTCTGAGGCTGTGATAGTGATAAACATTTTATATGCTCTTGTATGTTGTAAAGGTCTTCAAAGCAGTGTATCCAAGTCTGAAAGATGAGAAGTTCTTGCAGAATGCAGTTGTCAATGAAGTTATTTTCACAGCCCAAAACATTAAGCACTATTTAATGTCAAAACATGAGGAGCATGATGATGCTCCTGAGAGAGAATCCAGATTCCAGCCTTCAGTGGACTATTTTTCAGACTATCTCAGAGAACTGGTTGTTGATCAAACCATGGAACCACTTGTCAACGGAAATGAGGTCTATATACCTCTTGTGACCATCTTTTCTTTTCCCAAAGTGAATCAACTTTGTGGTACCTTTGAGAAGTTATGCGAACTCATTGCTGGCAAGGTCACACTGAGCCGTGACGGTTCTGCTGTGGTGTTCAATACTGAACACGAAAATGAGGAGGATTAGATGACAGATTTCTTATACAAAGTTCAGTTAAAGTAATTGAAGTGTTTTTCAGTAGCTGTCAGATGGTGTGCTCTGTGTGCTAACCAGAACCACACAATCTCTTCTAAACCTCCCATCAGTGGTGTTTATCTGCCAGCACCTCTCTCATGGAGTGAAAAGGAGTGATTCTGACAATCATAGCAGTAACTCATGGGGGGTTCAAATAGAGTATCAGGGGCTAAAAGGAAATAATTCCCAGGAAGAAAACTAAGTATTTGTTTGCTTTCTATTTCCTTATAGCTATCATTACTAGATTGTTTTTCATAGTCTCTTGTTAGCTCCAAGGATAGTTGATAACTCAAACTATGTTGTGCTGATGAATGTGAGTCAGACATAGCATTAGGGCAAGTTTTTTCTTATTAGAATAAAATTCTAATGCCTTGTTCAAGATGAGCACACACTCAGCCTGGATGAAAACCAAATGTGCTTCCAGGTGAATTGAAATATGAAACTGACATCTCTGACTGTTCTGGTTTTGGAAAAAAAAAGTTGATGAATAAAATTCAAGAACAGAAAAACTTAGTTATACGTGGTACAATTAATTCTCTTAATGCTTAGTCTGCAATTGATTGGTTACTGAACTGATCTGAGTGCCAAATAGTTTGTACTATAATTAGCTTCAAATTTCACTACTCTAGGTATTTTTCTTAATGTAAGAACAGATACTCAGTGCAGTACCAGGAAGCTTGGTTATTTTGAATGCATAGATGAAAAAAGAAATACATACTGCAGTTACTGTTTTGAAAAAATAAGTGACTTATAGACTTACAGAAACTGTATGAAAACTTTAAATAGACTGAGGAAGATGAATTCTGTCATTTGCAAGCTGAGCAGGGACTTTCCCCAAGTATTGCCAGTTGTGGAGGCTGCCCAGTAAATTAACCTGCCAATATCTTCCCATGTTAAAACTGATTTTTCCTTTGTGTGAAACTGACATATTACCTTTCCTGTCCAGGAGGCAGATAAATAACTGATAGTAATGGTGCCATTAAATACTTCATGGACTGGAGAGGGAGTTTAATTTACAGAGGTAAAGGTGGAAGAGAGTAGAGAAACTGAAGACACACACTTCCATTTCAGTTTGTAAATTTTTGCCTTAAAAAAAAAAAGAGACGTAATTGTTAGGAACAGATTCCAAGCTGAAGACATGAGTTTATTAAATGTCAGAGATTTGCATTTAAATACAGTTAAAAAACCCCATAACCCACCAATACATCCCTAACAGTTTACTATATGGAAGTCTCCAGTATTCTTATAACACAGTTTACAAATAGGAAAATACAACACCTAAATATGAAGGTTGTTCCACTTAAAATATGCACAGTTAGAGAATCACTTCATGAAGAGTTGTCACTCAAGTCAAAAGAATAAATTACTAGGATACAGTTTTATTAAAAGGTGAGTTTCCATGTCAACTTCCCTAAAAGATCTGCTCAAGCAAGAAAATAATTGTTTCTACTTAACAAAATATCTAATCTATGACAATAAGCTGTGTCTTTAACATAAAATACAAATCTGGGCTATGGAAATTCCCTTGAGAATTACACACATAGCTGTACAATGTTTTCTAAAAGAAATTTTCCTCCATCTATGTGTAGTTTTTCTAGTAACCTGAAGTGAGCTGCCATCTAGCTACTAATGGTTTTGACAGATTTGTCAACAAATGCAGCAGTGTTCAAGGGTACAGGAAGCAAATAATGTATTTCAATTTCTTGCATTGTTTACTTGCAGTGGGATATTTTTTGACACAAGTTAGTTATATAACAGGAAAGGACACTGTAATGTTCTAAGAGATAGTTGTATTCTGGCAGTTGAGTAGTTTCTGTTTAAAATTCCTGTGGAGAACAAAAATGGATAATACCACACTTCTAGTAACAGCAGCTAAAATAGAATCTTTGTATTAATTCTTTTACCTAATTAAACACTTTCAAGAGATTATAATTAACAGTAGGAAATAAAAGTATTTAAGTACCAAAACTGAGAAATAGCTCATATTCATCATATTCAATAACACTACTCAAGCTTTACAATTTGAAATTTCCTTAAAAATACAAATAAAAATTAGTTTAATAATTCTGCTATGGATTTTTAGAAAACAGTCTGCTTTTCCTATTTTAACCTATTAAATATAGCCTACTTCTACTTTAATAAAAAGGTGTCAAACATCACTCTGAGTAGAATTTGAAGCATTCTGAGCTTTCAAAAGTGGCCACATTATTTTTATTTATTCCAAGACTTAAGTGATAAACAGTACCACTAAACATAACAAAATTTGAGTAATTTGCAGCTTACAATTAATTACACCTCACCTAACATATTCCTTTAAAAATGGATTCTCTCATAGTCTCAATGCAAATTTAAAGATATCTTTCTTTCCTGCCAGGCAAATCACGACTTGTGCAAATTTAAATACAGTACATTGACTTTAATGCAACAGTGGACAGAGTGGAGGGAGGAGGTTTCAACAAAGATGTTGCACACTAAAACTTTCAGAGTGCAGAGTATGTCTACAGTAAAGTGCTTCCCTTAAGTTATATTAATAATAGTATAGCAGTTTACCTAGTTTTAAAGCTTAAATTCTTAGTAAATTGTTTAATCTCCCTGTACTTCACCAGTCCTGCAAGGCACAATCAAAACATAAGCAAAGCACTAACTGCGAAGGATTAAGCTACAATAAAAAACTAAGTGGTAGTAAACTAGTGACTAGGTTTGTAAACAGTACCATCCCATTGATTCTTAAAGTTCATGCATTGTTGGAGTGAGTTTCTGTGGAAGCAGCTTTTGTCCTCCAAATTTAACAATAAAGCCAGCTTTCTTGAAAATACCCTTCTGTGCCTTAGTGTTTTGATGTGGAATCCCTCTTTTTTATCACTTGAACAAAAAAAGTCACATTTGATGCATTTAAACCTGTGGTCTTGATTTACAGTTACACAACTGATTACTGGGTGGTTCAGATGTATTTAGTTTTGGCTTTTTTTTAAATGCTTGTGAAGTTCATTTCTGCTGTTCAACCTTACAGTGATGTTGTGCTCGGTACTTTTAAGGTTTTGGTTATGTTAAAACGTAGCTGGGCTGTTTTTTGGAGGCCATAACTGCCTTGATAATGACTGACTTGATAGAAGTAATTAGCTTCTACAAGACTAAAATGGCAGGTAGGATCAAATTGAGTAATTACTTAAGGTGCATTTAAGAACAACTTTCAGAATCTTCATTAGAAAGGAAGTTATGAAATAAGTACATCACCACAAGTGATCTCTTGTATAAAATACTGAAATGGGACTCACTTCATCATGCTTCCGAAAATGTTTCACACAAATTAAAAATAATCCCAATAACATCAGACAGAGCTTACAGAAACAGTCCAAGTGCTCTCACAAGGCATACACAGCTAAACATGGCCTTCGTAGCACAGAAGATGCTGCTCTCTGAGCAAGAGGCATTCCATTCCTTCTCCGAAAAAGATCACATTGAGTTCATTTTGTGTTTCTCAACTCTTGCAACAGAGTAAACAAACCCAGAAGTATCAATCCAGGTTTTCCTCTTGTTTATCATTGTAGTTTAGCGTTTTATCACCACCTGCTCATATGCTCCAGATCCTACTCTGAAAGTTTGGAAGAAGTTTTGAAAGAAGTTAGCTTAAAGTCAGTTTAAATGAAAGATAAACAGCAAGTATCACAGATCAGCAATTTTATTGTTTAAACAACCTAACCAACCAACACCCCATCAAGAAAACCCCCACCACCAGCCCCACAACCAAACAGCTAAAGGTGAAGGAGGGTGATTATTACCATGCCACTGAGTCACCTACAGGTTAATGCATTAAAGAGTATTGTGTTAAAGTTTTGTGTTACACTGAAGTCAAAATAGAGAAAAAAAAGTAATGTTACTGAAAAAGAAGTTACTGTTGGAATTCTGTATAGTTTCTTAAACATCACCCTTTAGGATACCCTTCCCCACAGCTATATCATATGCAGCTATTACTTTTAATTTAACTTTATGTATAAACAGATAAATCTATCTAAAAAACCAGTAAGCAATAGTCATCTTATGTTAAGATACAAGAAAAACATCTTCCAGTCTTTTGTTCATACATGGTAAAAACTAAAATTCTCTCAACCCCACATGACAGACTGTAGTGGGTTTTCCATGGCAAATTGCAATACTATGTAAGAAATTAATAGAGCAGCAGTTGTGTGTTCTGTACCCATACATGTTATCAGAGATAAACATTGGTGTGCTCAGTTTGCAGATAAGCAAAGTTGTTCAGACTGCATACCTGTTAGGTAGATGATGGCTTCCAAAAGAAGTGCTTCCACCAGGGCCCACAAATAATCTTAAACCTTCTTCTAAAAAGGCAAGTGAATTAAAATGTTAGCTTTCTTTAATGTTACCGTAGCTAAAACTAAGTACTTTTGAATCTGCTAGCATTTTGTAGCTGATACTTTCAGATACAAATATTTTAAGTAATGAAGAACCAGATTTCACATGTGTAGGTTGGAGGAACTATCTCTGTTGTAGATTTGCAGCTGCTCTTTTAAGGCTTAAAGTAGTTACTTGGGAAAGTTCACCGAGTCATGTAAGAGTATTTTCAACTTCTGGGAGACAGGGTGAAGCAGAAAATGTAGTAATCTGTGTGCACAGTCCTTATGATTACAAGCAACAAGGACCATGAACAGAGGTTTTTTCCTAAGGCCTGTAGTGTAAATAATTTTTCTCTAAGCTTCCTTATTTATCTCCATACCTTCCGCACTTGAGTCTAAACTGAAGTCTTGGCTCTGGAGTATTTTTTCAACTATATCATCAGCATCAACTCTGGTAGCATCAACCCTCTTCAGCTGTGACTCCACAGAGTCTTGCTTTACAGGATGCCTGTAAAAATAAATACATTTAGAGCTCTTAGAAATTATATAGTAATTTGTATTTTACATCTGCTAGATAAGGCCTTTGGGTTAAGTGTACCTGCATTGTTTTTCTGATGGCACATCTTCAGTAGATGTGTCAATATTAGCTTCAGTTACTTTTGGCTCAGTCTCCTCACATGGCTCTAGAATACTTCCAGTTCCTGTTGAGGTACTGCCCACTGAGGTACTGCCCACCGAGGTGTTTCTCCTGTGGCAGAGTTCAGACAGGCTGGATGATCTAGAGTGGCATGTGCTATATCCTGTTGGGAAAATGCAGGAGAGTTGGGTTAAGTACGTTCTTGACAGCCAAGGTCCATCCTGAAAGCAGAATTTGTGTTCTGTCTTCTTTTCAAGAGACTTCAAAAGCCTATGAATGTATGTGTATACATCAACTAGGCAGTTGACTTCAGGTTTTGTGTTCTAACACACGACATTTTCTTTTTCTTCTAAATAACTCTTACTTCTCAACAAATACCATGATGGGTATCATCCCCATCAGCTTTTAGAGCTACGTCTCCATTTGCAAGGGGTTTTTTTACACACAGAAGACATAAAAATCTCATTCAGATATCTTAGTTGGAGGGAGCAAAGGAAAAAAAGCTCTTTTGCATCAGAATAGATAATTTATTGTCATTTTAAGAGGGGAAAAAATATTACCCTCACCACACCTGAAAGTCCTAGGAAAAAGCTTTCAACTTCAAACCCTTTTTAAAACCAAGTATATTTATTTTCTACTGTTTAAATCTGTGAAAGTAAATAACCCCCAACAATCTATAACAAAATTAACAGCTACCTGACAGTTTTGATTGCTGACTTGCATAGCTTGATGTTCTGGAATGTCCACATGCACCAAGTTCATCTGGGACTGAGGCACTCTTTGATGGGATATCTGCAACATGTGCAAGTCAGATAGTGTTCCTAAAGTCATCTTATTACTGCTTTGCCTGTAATCTTGATTAGATTCACAAGTCAGATTTCCCACAGGGATTAGAGACTTGACACTGGTTTTCTACAAACCTTTTGGAGATTCAAGTGCTGCAAAAATACCATGTATGTTAATGAACATGCATTCCATTAAAAAATCATAATAAGTGTCTGAGTATAACAGAGTAAACAGAGTTAGAAATATTTGTATGAAATGTAGTTCTAGATTAATCTACAGTCTCAACATTAAAGAGATGACCATGCTTTTCTCTAGTATCATAGAGGAATGTTGTGGCAGATGTTTTCTATCTGAGACATTAACTGTGGTTAAGAGCTCCAGCTGTGTTTGGAGTAGAAACTAATAAGCCACGTGGGCCAACTGTCAGCATCCCTGTAAGATCTGAAGTATTTTGTACATCTCTAAACCATGAGGCCAATTATAAAAGCATTGAGAAATTAAGAGCATTATTCTTTACCTGCTATACCCAGGTGTGCTACTTTTAAGTTTTCTCCCCCTTTCCTGTCTTCATGCAAAGATTCTGATTCTCCAGCAATTGCTATAGATGTTGCTGTGGAAGGAGGCCTGTAACAAGAAGGTTGTTCAGATTTGCTGTACTGTTCTTGTAATCCATCCAATTTGATTAGCACATAGTTCTCCTTTCAAATAACTTGGTATAATTCATACTGAGCATCAAATTAATAGCCCTGCAATTCTTTTCTGGAAACATGCTGCCTAGTCCCCTGTTGAAAAAGATAAAAAAACCAAGAAGCTTTTGCTACTGAGCTTAAGGACACTTCACAGAATCCATCTTCTCAACCCTTGGCCCCTCAGGCTTCTGGGGATGCTGGGATGGGCTTTTCTTTATATGATTGGTGGAGTGGTATGTCTTTATTTTTAACTTTTTTTTTTTAAGTGTATAAATCACAGGATAGTTTACATGCTAAGAATATATGTAATTCAGTACTTCATGGACATTGAATACATGACAAGATGGTAAGTTAAAAAAAGACAAACCCAAACATGCACAGTGACAGTTGGCCATGTTGGCTTGTTGTGCTGTCATGTACTCCTGGCTTTGTTTCATGTCTGTCACAGCACAGGAGCAGATTCTGGGCTGATAACCCTCCCACTCCTAACAAAAGGGCCTATGGCACCATTTCCTTGTATTCCCCTCTAAATTTTACTTCCCACAAAATAAAAAAAAATCATCATGTATTACATAATTTAAATTTTGGTTCAATATTAAAAAGCTTTTAATTAAGTTTAAATGCTTGTTTGAGCTAACACAGAGCCAGAGGAATATTTTATTAAAATTAATAAACCTGTAAGTTTGTGTTTGGCTAGTGCAAAAGAAACTAGTAAGAAAATGACAAAATGAATGCAATCTTCTCTTGCAAGCAATACAACCAAAATACATTTCAAGATGTTACCTACATTTTGTTATTTTTTACTTTGGGAACAGACTTTTGGTCTGCATACAGATGATACTTGTTGACATTTTTAGATTTGACATATTCAATAAATTAGTCACTGTCTTTATGTACAGTAACATATCCCCTCTTATGTTTGAAAGTAAAAGAAAGAAAAAACAGCACTACTGGAAAAACAGTGTTTGTGTGACTTAACTGCCTAACATACTTAGGAAAGCAAGATCTGAACACTTTCAGGGATGTCATCCCAGATCAAACATCAAAGCTGCTAGGCCTCTTCATAAAATATATAGCTGATTCCAGGTTGTGAAACTGTTTTAAGGTTTATTTTTCCTTCTACAAAGGACATCTGGATTAGATAATTTTTTTGTTCTGTTTGTGTTGAAAGTTTATGTTCCAGGAAATGGTTGTATCACTAGTTTGAAAGAAAATGCCAAGTCTGAATAACTTGAGTTAGAGATTTTTTCCTAGGGAGGCAGAAAGCTATTTAGGTGCTAATTTCAACTCTTTCAGTACTAACCAGTAAACCCCAAATATATTGTTTTGTTAATATACAAGATTAATGATTAGTTGCCTTTGAGAAATTGTTTATCATTGATGTAGCTGTTAATAGGTCTGAGTCTAAAGTAAAGGAGGTGCTAAAGAACTAGGGATACAGAAAAGTTTTGCCCAGTCAAACCAATTCAGATAGTACCCTCCCTGCTATTTATTCAGTAAGCACAAGATGAGATTCTATAATGCTCTAGTCCTGCAAGGGGAAATTGAAAAGTTCCTGTGGTGAACCACCTAAACTGGATGGGTGCAAAACTATTGTATTTCTCAGACTACAGATTAGGGACAATGAGGCCAAGGATCCTCAGTATATAGCAGTGTATTTTCCTTGCTGCCTCTCCACTCAGATGTTGCCTCTTGCATATTTTACTAGGTTGCATAATGTCTTTCCTAACTAAATATCTGTAAGTGCTTTCTCTTGTACTAAGTCATTTCACACTTCTGTTGTGGTTTTTTTTCCCCCAAACAAATCTTTTAAAATCATCTGAGACTTGTGAATAAAAGGTACATTTTCCAAACACAACTATGGGTCAGGTCACCCTGTATCAAATGTATTTATATAAGGTTGCTGCAGGAACAGTTTCCTTAAGTGTTTTTTACATTTTTTACAAACTTACGTTTTAAAGCATGGGTCTCCAGACATCAGCTGCATGTTGATCAAAACCTACAGGTTAAGAAAACAAAACCCATCATAAGAAAAGAAAAATTGAATTGGTCTGTAACACATGCATGGTCATGTCACTGAGTTATACTTGCCGCAAATGTAATATTTATGGAAAATAAAATGCCATCATCACATATGAAAATTATCACACAAGCAAAAAATTACTTTTTTTTAGTAGGCATGTAAAGAACACAAAATAGCATTTAAAGTAACAGTTACATGTACAAGATTCTGAAAAAGACATCTGGATGAAGGAGAATCCTAGAATTGTTAATAGTTCAGATGACTTCAAGGGAAAAACAGACAGGAAATCTAAAACATGAATGAACAAACAATCTTGTTTAGAACAGTGGGTGTTGAGTATGTTCTTTGCTGAGGGTGTTCACCGAACTGCTGGCATACAGGAACGGGTTGTGCTGACATCACAGACACAGCAAACCCACATGTGGTAAATGAGCCCCAGGACACAGTGCATTGAGAAGGCTTGTTAGCCAGGTCAGACCATCCGTGGCAAGTGTTCTGAACACAGCCTGGGTCTGCCAAAGCAATCAGAGAGTGCATGCAGAGACTGTATACTGAAGAATATGGGAAATTAATCCCAGTGTCTTGGTAGGAGAATAGGGGTTTTTTTAATAACCGAAACATTGTCTAAGGAATTATTTTCAGGTTTATGAAGCTTATTCAATTTTTGTAACTCCATGGACTAATGGATGAGAACAGCAGAGTGGCTTTCTTGCAACAGTCCTCGCCAACTGTTATATTGATTACTATTAAATAGAAAATGGGAAAGTCCCAGAAGTCATGGAGGTGACTCTCACTTATAAGCCATATATTATAAGGCAGTTAATAGATTCGCCCTCAGAAAGATGCACAGGAAGTTCCCCAGTCTTAAAGTATTATGTATTAACTTGTTAATTTTTCAGCTCCTGTTAGAATACCTTTTGAAAGCTTTTATTTTAGCTATCCAGCCCCATTTCAAAGAGTAGGATAAATTTGGTTTTTGACTGCATGGATTTTAGTGATTGTATCTAAACAATGTTTTTGTTTTTACTTTAAATAGCTTTCCTTCTAGAAAGAGGTTCAGCAAATAAGTTTTAAATTCCATTAGGTGCTTAATAATACCACTTGTTCTCTGCTTTATTACTTTAAATATGACAAAGGAAACAAATTACTTTGAGAATGGAGTTGTCTTGTCTTGTATTTTTGGTATCATAGCCTTCCAGTAAACAGCGACGAGTGGTATTTCCCGATCCAGCAAACTCTGCTAGATTTAGATCTGCAAATCCCAGCTGTTAAGAGATAAACACAGTCACTAGTATGCATATGACTAAATGAAAGTACTTGCAGCAGTTTCTCTCACATAAGAATAAAAGGATACCCAAAGGGATTGGCCAAAATGCAGAAAACTAACTTTGAATGTCAGTCAGCAGAGTTCTATTTTCAGTTAAAAATGTAAAATGCCAAAAGATAAAGATAATGAGGAGAGTTTTCTTTATTTTTTCATGTTAATACATGCAGAAGAGTGTGTCACTATAATGCACATAATGAAATTATGGTTATTAGAGTACTATTCTGGAATTACTTTAAAAGGGCATAAAATGACAAGAAAGAAAAGCTTATCTGGAGGCAAAATTAGCTACATCTCAATTTACCTTTGCATATGCCTTTCCTCCTTTCAATTCCTAGAAAAAAGGCAAAAAGACACACCATTAAGCCATTAAAGATATTGACTCAGGATTTTTCTTTGTTGTGAAATACCTCACCACACATGCTAGACTGTCCTGCTGTCACTTAGAACTTAGTATTCCTAATGCCTTTGGAGCAGGCTGGCAGGAGACTCACATCCAGAGGGGGAAGAACATTTGGCTCTTGCAAGGTCTGGCCTCAAAAGTAGAACGTGCTGTGTACAAAATTCTGGTACTTAGCACAGTTCAA